>CM070302.1:23229301-23391801 GCA_036321655.1 Quercus alba | reverse complement strand
TATTGATTATAACTAGTTGCGAACTCGCGCATTGCGCGTGATAATTATTTTTATGATGGTTTTATTAAAATTTCTTTTACAATTTAAACTAATCTAATAATGAGTAATGTATTTCATAATTATATTTTTATTTATTATAGGAATAATCATAAATGTAATATAGGAACAATCCAAAACACAAAAAAAAAAAAAAAAAAAAAAAAAAAAACGTAAACTAAAAAAAATTAATAAAACTTAACAATGATTAATTGAACCAATATTAGGATAAAATTTTGTTTTTGATAATTTATTAGGGTTATTTTCTTTGTAGAAATTATAATTTCGGCCGCCCAAAACATATTATCAAATAAACAATTATTAGCAAAATCTAAAAATTAAATTTCTATACATGCATTGTTATAAAATAATAAAAAAAAAATTGCAAAAGATAAAATTTGTCACCTATCCGATTATTTTCGTTTGGCTAACCTTTGCTTTTCTTTAAATAAATGGCATTATAGAGTACTTCTAATACAACTATTAAGAGTACTTCGTCCACCACAAAGGATTAGAAAATAAACAAAAATTAGTAAAGTCTCATAGTTTAACGTTTAAATTGAGCACCATAAAAAATCATGCTATGTAACAAAATAAATACCAAATTATCCAAATCATGCCATGTAATAGAATAATATTATATTTTTATATACTATATTTATTTCTCTAGAACGCAATAGGATAACATTTAACAATCAAAGAGAGAAAGAGAGAAAAAAAAAAAAAAAAAAAAAACAACAACAACAACAATTTAAAAAAACAAAACTAAATCGCATTAACCCAAAATAGAGTTTTAAATAATATAAAAAATTATCAACCTAAAGTAGAGATGCAAGAAAAAAAAAATCCACCAAAAAATTTATAGAGAGAGAGAGAGAGAGAGAGAGAGAGAGAGGGAACCTTTTTTTTTTGTGAGGGAAAACTATGCATAGAATAGAAGAGATAGTGACAAATTTATAGTAAGAGGGTGTGAATAAGAAGAGACAAAAATAAAGGAAGATGAAGGGAAAGAGGAAGAATGATATTAATGTAGAGGGTAGTGGGAAGATGAAAAGATAAGGGAGGGAGAAAGATTGAAGAAGTAGTGGGGAGATGAAATGGTTAGGGAGAGAGAAAGGTTGGAGAAGTGTAAATATTAAAAAAAATAAATGTTAAAAAAAATTATAAGACAAGCTTTAGGGTTTTTTTTTTTTTTTTTTCCTTTTAGTTGAAAATGCTCACACAAAACCCTAAAACTGAACTGAAAAGGTTTGGGTTGGGCTTAATAGTGGAACTAAATAAATAAGAGGTGGGCTGGATTAATTATACAAATTTATTTTAGGGTGATAGTGGAAGTAAATAAATAAGTAGTAGGCTGGATTAATTATACAGATTTATTATAGGATGATAGTGAAAGTAAATAAATAAGTAGTGGGCTGCATTTGTAAGGCTGAAAATTATAATAACCATTTTAAAATTGAAGGACAAATTATATTTTAAAAAAGAAAAAAAAAAAAAAAAAAGAATGACGTGACAGCTGATATGGCGCAACGTAAGAATAGCAGCATTAAACGCTACGCTTTAGCTTTTAGTAATATATAGATTTATATTGGATCAGATTGATTATGACGAGTATCACTTTGTGTCTTATTCTGTAGTATTGAATTGTGAGCCCAAAATCTTTTTCTTTCCTAAAGGGGAATTTGATAGGATGGCCCATTGTGTCCATATATGTTCTTATTATGTGCGGAGGGCTCACAATCCTCTTGAGACAAGGTGAGAACGAGAATGAGCTAAGAGGGAGTAACTCCAAGTAAAGTTAACCCTATTTAATTAATTAATTTGCAGGTTATAACCTTTTATTTGGCCAGATTAATGTGGTGAATCATAACAATCTTTGCAAGGTGCTCTAGATTTATGAACAATCTTTGGGCCAATAGGTTAATAAGGAGTAAACTGATATTTTCTTCACTATGAATATGGAATTTGATATGACATTACTAATATGTGGGGTTACCATCTTTTGGGAAGGATCTAGCAAGATGCTTTTTGGACTATCAAAGACCATTTTTGGAGGAGACATGGATTGAAGGAAAGTTGCTATCAAAAGCGGAAGAGATGTGATCATTAAAGCAGTCATACAATTGATCCCAACCAATAGTAGGAGCTACTTTAAATTGTCCACTGCATTGGTAGGGGTAAGAAAATCACGAGTGAAGGAATCAATTCAATCAATGGAATAACTGGGGTTCATTATGCAGACCTCAATGCCAAGGGAGGTTTATTTTTCATGAAAGTAGGGCTGGCGAATACTGCAGAATACTCGTTCGCTATATTACATGGAGTTTATTCTGAATTCTGAAATTTTCAAAAGATAAATAAAGAATTTAAGAATATTTTTGGTACCTCAAAGAAAACAGAAACACATTAAGGTTCCATAAGGCTTACAAAAAATATAGAGGTATGCTTAGCCTAATCTCTAACAGCGCCTAATATGAAGCTGTTAACCCCAAAAAAAAGCCCTATTGATAGTCCTCCAAAATTCCATTGCTGCTCTTCAACTATTACAAAGTCTTTCCATCCTATAGTGTACTTTCTTACCAAATTTTAGTGAGTTGCTTATCCCTGGTTAGAATGATCATTTTAGTGAAGCCTGTCGTACTGCCTACCTTGCTGCCAAAATTGTTGCTTGCACCAGATTGGACCTTTTATGGATTGACAACCTTTGAACAATCCATTCCCCTGTCTTTTGCTAGATATGTCATGCCACCTCTTTGCTACCTGTTTCTGTTATGTCCTGTTATCAGTAGAAGAATATGCAATCCTGGTTTGTTAATCTGGAGGCCTCCAATTTGTTGTGACTTTGCCGGTTGGATTTTATTTTCCTCCATACTGAATGCTTCAGAGTTTTTTTTTTTTTTTTTTAAATATTTTTTTTATATTTTATTATTATTTAATTTAGAGTTTAGAGTTACTTGTCAATCAAAATATTACAACTCATTAAATTATCACGAGGGTTTGGGATCTTACCTTCAAATAACAATCGGTGCCTGCTACTCCAAATAGACCATTGTTGATACTCATTTTTGCGACACATTTTTTACAAGTTCGATTCGACCTAGCCCGACTTCCTTATGGTCTCAATTCATGTATTATATTTTATTTTATTCTTTTAAGCATGACCCAAGCCCATGTGACTTATGGGGGAATTGAGGATGTGCAGTTTGGAGGGTATGAGTCGGTTCCTTTCAGACCTTTTGCATGAGCCCAACCTATGCGTGCTACCAAGTGGGCAAAAGACACTGGTAGCACCTCAGGCTCATGGAGGAGGTTTTGTATCCAAAATTTCCACCTCAATAGAGCTTTTATGCTCGGGGTGACTGTGCCCCTAATTTTCAGCCTAGCTCCATTTTCCACACCAAAACACAACTAACTCTAAGAAAAAGACTGAACAGCCTAGCTCACTCAGCCACCCAAATGCAATCTCCAAGGACATGCCATGTCTAGGAAACATCAACCCATGAATTTAGGCTACTTTATTTCCCAAATTATGCAAAAAGCAAGGCATCCCTCTTACCCAATTAAATCAAATCTGACCATAACTTCTTTGATTCATACCTTAGGGTTCAAAGCCTCTTCTATTGACCAAAAACAGTCACTTAGAGCACCCCAAGTCCAATACATAAGGCCCGAATCAGATTCAAAATGAAGGAGTCACGTTCTACCTAGAGACCTGAAACTTCAGAGCAAAAACCCATTCAACCAGTCAACAATCTCACAAATCCGAACCTTAGGGGTGGAAATATGGGTACAGGGGAACCTTTTCTCTCTTCCTCATAACCTCTCTCAATTTTCTCTTCTCCGTGACTATGGATCGAAGTTTCAGACTGATAGTTTTTAGACCCCTTAAACAATTGATTAAACCTAGGTAATTAGCCAAGTTGTTACTTAGTCCAATTAAACAAGCCTAGGTTATCACAATATAAAAGATCAAATCATGCAAAGCAGCGGAAAATAAATAACACAAGATATGATCACCCAGGAAACCAAACCGGTAAAAACCTGGGGAGGATTTGACCTACCTATCCTCAAGGTAAACTTGAATCCACTATCTTGAAAGAATCGAAGTTCATACAATAAGACTTACAAGCCCCCACGCTCGACTTCTTATTGCTACCAACCAGTAGAACTTACTGACACGATCACGTGTAAGTTCCGAATCCACAGACTCCTTCTTTCTTGGATTCACCACCAACTACAAGCACACCCGCTTGTGTTTTCTTTAAGCTTTAATGGCAGAAACTGAATTGATCATCAAGGCGTAAATAAATCTTCTCCTTGAAAACCCTAAGTTTGTGTAAAAGAAAGCTCCTCTAGATCTCACAAGAGATTTACACAAACCGTAAATATGAGCCACACTAAAACGTGACTAGGGTTTGCCTTTTATACTTAGAACAAATAAGAAACCCTAAAAACGTTTTAAAACAACTAGGGCTGAGTTGGACGAATCTGCAGAAAAGCATTCTACCCGAGCTTCAATCGATCGAGACTGTCTTTCGATCGATCGAGCCAGGCCGAAAGGCACAATGCTTCCTGCTTTAACTCGATTCCAACTTTACATAAAATCACAACTTTGAGTTAGACTTAAACACTTCTAAACACATTGTTTTGATCATGGTTTGCCAACAATACAATTAGAGTTCTAAATACATAAAATCCTAAACTTTAGAACCTAACAAACTCCCCCTTTGGCAATCCGTGACAAAACACAACTTAGAAGCTCAAAGTTTACAAAATAAAAAGCCCTTCACAAAATAATGCTCATAAAAAAAATTCAATCCTAACTACTATCCATCAGTTGCAATTGTAGACAGCAGCTCAATTGAATCAACCTGTATATTTCCTGAAACACTAAACAAAATGCATAACCGTATGTGTGGAAACAATACAAGTAAACAAAATAACTTCTTGATTTCAAACAACACACAAATAAAGACATATATCAATGAATAACTCATAAATATAAATCAATAAGCAGTTTGAAACAAGAAACAAATAAAGTACCAACAAAACATAAAACTCCCCCTAACAAGAATATCCCATCAAAAACAAGGTAAAAGCTAAAAATGTTAAGTACAAAGTGAAGCACCTAGATACAATCTAAAACTCCACAAGCTCCAACCAAAAGCAAATAAACTCCCCCTGAAAGAAAAAACTCTACAAAGTACTCCCCCTTTTTGTGACGGAATGCCAAAGGGCAAACAAGATATCCATCATCAAAAGGGAGGTGGTCTAAACTGCACCAACTCCGCACGCAAGGCACGGATCTCATCAAGCACATCCACCAAAATCTGTCCTTGAGCCGCCTGAACGGTCAAGACATGATCCAACGTGCGACGAATGTCTGAATCATCCGAAGCAGTCGGTGGAGGAACATTAACATCAGCAGCAGCACCTGATGTCTCAGCAACAACTGTACCTGTAGAAGAGGGAGGAGGGGGAACACCACTAGATGACGCACCTTTAGGACAAGAAGGAGCAACTCTCAACTGAGCAGCCCTCTGACGAAGAAAGGTGGCACCTATGGGAGCAATCACATGAACAGGCTCACCAGACAGAAAACCATCTAGACCTAAGAAGAGTAAAATCCTATGAATGAAAATAGGATGAATCAGTGCATACCCTACGGCACGGAACAAGTGAGGAAAACTGATAGATGCTCCAGAAACAAAGGCATACAAAAACACACATCACTCTAAAGGGATGGTGTGGAAGTGAGAGATAGGCCATAAGGAATGGCACGCTATCCTAAAAAAGAGATAGGTCGTCTCGGTAAGCTTAGCGGACGTGATCTGAGGATCAGAACCCCACTAGATAGATGACCCAGTGATGTAAGACATGACATCGTTTAATGAGGGTGACTCATCATAGGGATAGTCAGCATCCCGAACAACCGGCACCCCAAGAGCCTCAGCCACTACCCGAGGGGTAATGGTGAACTCTACACCTTGTATCCAACTCCTAACAAGGGTGTTGGAATCATAGATGTGGCAAGAGAGGTTCGAGAAGAACTCTCTAATCAGGGCGGTCGGGGGTGGATGATCAATCTCTAAGAGAGGCAACCAACCTCTAGACTCAAAATTGGCCCTAATGGCCGGATCAAGCTCATCTAACACAACAGCTCGCTTAGACCAAATCTTACGCTTACGGTTCAAAGTCTCATAGGCCTCACGTCACTTATCATTCCTAAACTCCTCAACCCTAGAGGGAGACACAGAAGAAGTGGAAGGGGTCCTATTGGCTCTAGTTTTCCTAGGCATGGTGCTAAGATAAGGATCAAAACACAGATCAAAAGAACAAAAACACAAAACCAAAACCAAGGGCAGACTGCAAGTTAGCACAAAAACAGAATATAGAAAAAAATCTATATGATGCATGAACAAGTTTAAATGTCATGATGCATGTTCTAATGCAGCGAATTAAGTCCAAAAGGTTCAAATTACAAAATTGGCTTGAACATTAAGATTTTAACACAAAAACCCCAAAATTTGAAAAACCACTTGATCAATTTGAAAAATATTGACGAATTGATCATTACACATGATATAATAACAAAAATAATGACCAAATACATCAATTGGATAAGCCAATTTGACAAAATCCCCAATTCGGATCAAATTCAAAACCCTAGAATTTCCAATTTTTCAAAAACCACAAAATTGATCAAATTAAACTATAAAGACCATCATTATAGCATCATAGCACAAAAACCCATTGATCAATTTCACCAAAATAGGTTCGAATCATCAAAAACCCCAATATGTTCAAAGTGTCGAAAATACCCATGATAATGCATGAAGAATGCATGAAATCAAGAAATAAACTTGAAAAAGAAGGGCAAAAAGGACTTACCGGCCTCCAAGGACAAAAACCTTGCAAAAATCTTGAAGAAAAACGACAAAAATTGGATGGTGGAGCCTAGAGCCAACGCGGAGAGAGAGAAAAGTTGAAAACTATTTGGAAAAGAACTTTGAAAAAGTCCAATCTGTCTTTTTTTTTAAAAACCTGATTCACAAGTTTCGATCGGTCGAAAATCATCCTCGATCGATCGAAACAGACAGAGACTCCTTCTCTCAAATTTAAAAAAATTTCGATCGGTCGAAAAACAGAATGGACCGATCGAATTAGGCAGAGGCTCACCATATTTTGAGGAAAAACATAATTTTTGAAAAACAAATTGATTTAACTTAAAGCATTGAAATTTAAGAACAAAAATGCATGAGCATGGGATGATATGATTTTCAAATCAAGGATTTTAAGCCCAAAATTCCCAAAAACAAAATTTCTTGCATTCTCCACAAATTTTCAAGCAACAAATTAAGTTTGCACATAATTCAAAGTATTTGCAAAACTTGGTTGGTCAGACCATAAACACACACAATAACATGTACAATGTTTAGCAAAGAGTAACTCGTGTAGTGTGTGCAACTAGCAAAAACTTGAGATACATGTGAGGTGATATGTGAATAGCAATCAATTACAAAGTCTACAAAATTCATCACAAAGAATTTAAAAGAGACTATCACCTAAAGAGTTACATCATATAACTCCCACATCTCCTAGATCATAAGCTTGCAATCATGTAAGTTTCTTGTATTTATGCCTCATAATATACATTCCAATTTTAAGTTATGTGAGTTTGGCATCAAGCCTAATAGTACACACCATTTTTTATTTTAAGAATTAAGCAATTTAACTCGAGGCTTCACCTTATGCTCTTTTTGTGCATGTGCTACACTTTCTCGAGCACAAAATCTTATGATATGCACTAAGGTGTTCATGATTGGCTAGTGAACAGTGGTGAGATGGTTATTTATGCCTTTCTCTAAAAGTTCAAGTCCAACATTTAAAAAACATGTGACTTTAAGATTAAGACATAGTAATTAAAAACCATAAACATTTTTCCCACACAACATGCACTACAAAGCTTCAACTAGTAAAGTGCAATAAATAAGCTCATCAAAGCTAAACAAGGTACAAAAGACATGTTATGTGAAAATACATTGACCAACCTTGTTCTCAAAAACCAAGAAGAATAGTGCAAAACAAAATGTTCTTCCTTTTTCTTCCCTTTTTTTTTTTATTTTAATAAAAATAAAAAAAACACCTAGAATGAAATGCATGAATGTTGTGCTATGCAAATCCTAGAAACAAAAAAAACAAAACAAAACCAAAGAACAATAGTCACAAAGGGTAGAGCAAATGAAGTACAAGGACCATGTCAGAAAGACTCAATTAGGTCGAGTCCTTTGCATCCAAAACCTTTTAGATGCACCACGAGCATTGGAGTTCTTATTCACTTGAGAATGATTACCAACTCCAGGATTGGAATAAAGGTTTAAAGCCTTTACCAAATCACCAATAAGTACCATAGGATCAAGTGCTTGAGGCACAGGTACTTTTGGTTTGTTTGCTCTCTTAGCAGCTTGCAGCTTGCAGCTTGAAGCAATTTGGACGGATGTGTCCAGACTTTCCACAAAAGTGACAAACCCATGCAGGTTTATCATGTGTCTTGTCCTTAGATATGGTAGGCTTCTTAGGCTTAGATTCTTTCAGATCAACCCTAATCTTCCTAGATGATGAACCTTCTAAGGGTTTAACAACCTCACTCACAGGGGGTTTGACAGTTTCACTCACTATCTCACTCACTGAAGGTTCAGAAGAAGAAGATGAAGGAACAAACTTTATGGAATGGGGAGCGAACACAGAGATGCTATCAACATAACCTAATCCAGTTTTTTCAGAAGACGACTTTTGAACACTCAGTATTTGATCAAGTTTAGAACTAGCAGATCTAGCAATAGATAAATCAAGTTCCAAAGATTTAACTTTATCAAGCAAAAGCATGTTCTCAGTTTTCACATTGTTCAAAAGATCATTAGCATCAAACAATTTAACAAGCAAATTTTTCTTTTCAAGCTCAAGAGATTCAATTTTCTTCAGGCCAAGTTCAACATTCATAGCATCCTTTGCAGCAACTTTGCAAAGTTTGTTATAGGCCTCTTGAAGATCTGCATCTTCAGAGAGTTCCCCATCAGAAGGGTTCTCTTCAACAGATATGCTCTCATCAACTATAGCAGTAGCGATGAAAGCAATGAAGTTTCCATCCTCATCACAATCAGACTCATGATCAGAAACTTCACTATCACTAAGGGTTATAGCCATAGCCTTACCCTTAGACTTCAAATAGGTTGGACATTCAAATTTCATGTGTCCATACCCTTGACATCCAAAACACTGAGAGCCCAAGGAATTATTCGAAGATTGACCTACTCTTTCTCTAGGTTTATCATTGTTGTTAACCTTAGTGGGATCATGCTTCCTAAAATTTCTAGGTTCAGCAGTGTTTGTGCCTTTTGCCTTTCTATTGCTATTCCTGAGAAAGTTTATAAAGTTCTTGGCAAGATAGCCAATCTTTGTAGCAGAGAGCTCATCATCAAATCCACCACCTTCAACATCATCAACTGACTTAAGAGCCATTGATTTGGATTTGGTAGTTTTGGGTAGATCCAACTCATAGGATTGAAGAGATCCTACAAGTTCATCAACAGGGATGGAGTCCACATCCTTGCTTTCAGTAATGGCAGTCACCTTGGGTCTAAAGTTTTCAGTCAAAGATCTAAGAATCTTCCTAACAATTTTAGGTTGATCATAGATTTCACCCAAGATAAAAGCAGAATTAACAATATCATTCAATTTAGCATAGAATTCATCAAAAGATTCATCATCAGACATCCTAATGCTTTCAAATTTAGAAGTCAATTGTTGCAATTTGTTTATTTTGACAGCCTTTGTGCCTTCATGCACAGTCTGGAGGATATTCCAAGCAGTATGAGCAATCTCAACATTCGAGATTCTCTTAAATTCCTTCATAGAAATAGCATTAAAAATCGCATTCATAGCCTTGCTATTAAACGAAGCTGCTTCTTTTTGAGAAGTTTCCCATTCACTAACAGGAGTAATGGGCTTCTCCCATCCGTATTCAACAGAGTTCCACACCCTCTCATCAATGGATTTCAGGAATGCTTTCATCCTTACTTTCCAGTAATCATAATTATTCTCATCAAAGTGAGGAGGAATAACTAGAGAATGTCCGTATTCCATGACAACAGGGGTCAAGGATCAGCTCAGTGATCAAAGGATCAACAACAAAAAAGCTACCCGCTCTGATACCACTTGATAGTTTTTAGACCCCTTAAACAATTGATTAAACCTAGGTAATTAGCCAAGTTGTTACTTAATCCAATTAAACAAGTCTAGTTTATCACAATATAAAAGATCAAATCATGCAAAGCAGCGGAAAATAAATAACACAAGATATGATCACCCAGGAAACCAAACCGGTAAAAACCTGGGGAGGATTTGACTTAACTATCCTCAAGACAAACTTGAATCCACTATCTTGAAAGAATCGAAGTTCATACAATAAGACTTACAAGCCCCCACGCTCGACTTCTTATTGCTACCAACCAGTAGAACTTACTGACACGACCACGTGCAAGCTCCGAATCCACAAACTCCTTCTTTCTTGGATTCACCACCAGCTACAAGCACACCCACTTGTGTTTTCTTTAAGTTTCAATGGCAGCAACTGAATTGATCATCAAGGCGTAGATAAATCTTCTCCTTGAAAACCCTAAGTTTGTGTAAAGGAAAGCTCCTCTAGATCTCACAAGAGATTTACACAAACCGCAAATATGAGCCACACTAAAACGTGGCTAGGGTTTTCCTTTTATACTTAGGACAAATAAGAAACCCTAAAAACATTTTAAAACAACTAGGGCTGAGTTAGACGAATCTGCAGAAAAGCATTCTGCCCGAGCTTCGATTGATCGAGCCTGTCTTTCGATCGATCGAGCCAGGCCGAAAGGCACAATGCTTCCTGCTTTAACTCGATTCCAACTTTACATAAAATCACAACTTTGAGCTAGACTTAAACACTTCTAAACACATTGTTTTGATCATGGTTTGCCAACAATACAATTAGAGTTCTAAATACATAAAATCCTAAACTTTAGAACCTAACACAGACTTGTTACGTTTTTTATGCTTTTTCTGCACGTTTGTTATTAGCATTTGATTCTCTCTTGTCAAAGCACCATTAGCCTTTGTTATCTATACATTGTGAATTTTGGGATTGATTCTCCACAAATAAACATTTCTAAATAACCCAAGGGAGATTTGGGCTATTTTCACATTTACGGCCCTTGCTGCAAAACATCCCCGACATTTTGGCGACTCGCTGGGGAGTCAAGCAGCTAAAACAAGAGAAGTCATGTATCCGAAGATGTGAAGCCAGCAAAAAGATGATGTTTCTTCAACCAACTTGTCGTTCTAAGAGAAATTGTATGATACTTTGCCACGCAAGAAGAGCATGGTGAAGTTGAGCTGAAATAAGTTCTATCCTTAGCTAATTAAGCTATTGGAGATGCTCCAAATCATGCGACAAAATCGCTCCAACCTCCGGAAACCACCCAAGAAGTGAAGGATGGAGGGAGAATCAAGTTTCTTATTCAAGGAAAAAAAATTTCTTCCACTCATCTATATTATTTTTTTTAACTATCATTCTTATGGATGAATCATTATGTATCTCTTGCTTTACATGATATTTGTGAAAATTTTTGTTGTGGCTTGAAAATGCTAAAATGGCGAGCCACAAATCCAACTGCGAAGGGAATGACGGTTCCAACCAATAATCAACAATGCAAAGCTCTAAACATCAATTTCAATACCAAGAACAACTCACGCACTGAGCATATGGGAGCCACGGGTGATTGACTCATTTTGGGGCAACAATAATTGCCATTGTGTGCAACCCTTCATAGCTAAATATTTTTGGGGTCACTGCTAAATGAAGTCTACACCAAATAGCTAAAGGTCAAAGCAAAATGGCCCACCGCAAGGCGCTAGATATTCCATACACCAAGCCTTGTGGTAGCGACATACCATACATCAAGTTGTATTGTTGCTGAGTTAGCGCCGAGCATATGGGGGCTACTGCGGGTGATTAAATTATTTTGGCACAACAATAATCGTTGCTGTGTGCAACCCTTCACAGCTAAATATTTTTGGCTTCACCGCTAAATGAAGTCTTCACCAAATAGCTAAAGGCCATAGCTAGATGGCCCACCACAAGGCACTAGATATTCCATACACCAAGCCTTGAGGTAGTGACATACCATACATCAAGTTGTATTGTTGCTGAGTTAGCGCCGAACATATGGGGGTTGCCGTGGGTGATTAAATTATTTTGGCACAACAATAATTGCTGCTGTGTGCGACCCTTCATAGCTAAATATTTTTGGCGTCACCGCTAAATGAATTCTTCACCAAATAGCTAAAGGCCATAGCTAAATGGCCCACCACAAGGCACTAGATATTCCATATACCAAGCCTTGAGGTAGTGACAAACCATACATCAAGTTGTATTGTTGTTGAGTTAGTACCAAGCATATGGGAGATGCCGCGGGTGATTAAATTATTTTGGCACAACAATAATCGCTGCTGTGCGAACCTTCACAGCTAAATATTTTTGGCGTCACCGCTAAATGAAGTTTTCACTAAATAGCTAAAGGCCATAGCTAAATGGCCCACCTCAAGGCGCTAGATATTCCATACACCAAGCCTTGAGGTAGCGACATACCATACATTAAGTTGTGTTGTTGCTGAGTTAGCGCTGAGCATATGGGGGCTGCCACGAGTGATTAAATTATTTTGGCACAACAATAATCGCTGCTGTGTGCGACCCTTCACAGCTAAATATTTTTGGCATCACCGCTAAATGAAGTCTTCACCAAATAGCTAAAGGCCATTGCTAAATGGCCCACCGCAAGGTGCTAGATATTCCATATACCAATCCTTGAGGTAGTGACATACCATACATCAAGTTGTATTGTTGCTAAGTTAGCGCCGAGCATATGGGGGCTGCTGCGGGTGATTAAATTATTTTGGCACAACCATAATCGCTACTGTGTGCGAACCGTCGCAGCTAAATACTTTTGGCATCACCGCTAAATGAAGTCTTCACCAAATAGCTAAAGGCCATAGCTAAATGGCCCACCACAAGTCACTAGATATTTGACCCACCAAGTCTTCAAGTAGCATCATTTCATAAACCATGTCTTGAAGTCATACAAACGATATGCTATTGTCAAAGCACACTTAAGCTAAGACTTTCAAGCTTTCTCTTTACTAATATTTTTTTTTTAATTTTTTTTTTTTTATATTCTTATCTTCTAAACCATTTTAATCCTTTAAATTTTTAATCAAAAATTGTTTGTAAGTCATTTGTGCTTAAGCTTAGCCATGACTATCCTTTACTAATAGAAATCATAATTACTCTAGGGGACAAAATGGAAAACTTCTCGGACCATCCGACAAAGAGGGAAAGTTGGACTCAATTCGCTCTCACCGAAGTCGTGATACGCTCATGCACTCTAAGCCATGACAAGCTCACGCATCCAAAGTCATGGTCGATCCAAGCACGCCAAGCCATGGCATGTTCATATATCTCAAGTCGCGACAAGCGCATGCATTCCAAGCCATGCCAATGCCTTAATCATTCTTGAATTCAAGATTATGCTTGAAGAGGGAAGCGCCAATGTTGTCACCCTCAAGAAAATTATTATTGTCACTCAACTCTTGCAAATGAAATCCACAACTAAGCCAACTAATAAGAAGGGTTTGTGCGCGCGTCTTTGAAGAATTCTTTGCTAGACCTCGCTTTAGATATTGAAGTCAAAAAGCTCAAAAATCACGTGCTAGTTGCTGGAAATCCACTCAATAAAAGTAATATCAATGGTCATAGCCAAACTCATCAAGAAGCATCTTATTCGTCGCTTTGACGTCTCACTCATATGCGACAACAATACATCTCCCTTATGCCAATTTTCGGAGGCAAGCCCTATGAAACATTAGGAAGCCGATGAACTATCATATTATCCAAGAGTGGTAAGACCTCTACATGCGAAGGTGCAATGCCTTCAATAAGGTAGGGAAAGCCAATGCTTTCTCCTAATAAAAAACACTTACTTTCTCAAAGGTAAGTCATATCAAATGATTAGGAAGCCAATGAGATGTCATATTATTCATACATGATAAGACTCCTACTTGTGATGGTACAACGCTTTCAACAAGGTAGGGAAAGCCAACATTTTCATAAAGGCAAACCTTACGAAGTGGTATTGTAGCCAACCCAACATCTTATAATTCAAGCATAGCGGTCCATTACATGGTGGACATAATCATCCCTAAAACATTATGGGAAAATCGATGCAACAAATCACTATCTCATTGCCACATGGTAATTTGCTATACGCGAGGATAAAATCCTTCCTCAAGAAATTAGCAAGCCTATATATGTGAGAATGCGATCGCCCTACGAAATGGTGACCAACAAATGCACCATGAGCCGCAATGCGCAAAAACGTAGCCCATATGTGGGGGCTTCTTGAAACTAACGAAATAGCAACCTAATACATGTCGAAAATAAGTCAACTACCAAGCGACGAGCCAAGCTTCAATATATATGAGTTGTTATATTGAAACCAAATCTGCCCGTCAACAGAGCACTGAAAAATGGTGCACGGACAGCGAAACGTACACTTAGCCAAAGCCTATTCACAAAGACATGGCAAGCAAGCAACATGTCTCCTGACTTACCATTGCAAAGGCAAAGCCATATTCAAAAATTATCCAATCAACCACAAGTCATTCTCAAGAGACTAAGTGCATATAATCTATCAAAATTATGCTACTTCATCGCAAGGTGCACTCGACCCTTCCAAGCAAGTTTTTCTCAACATATTCAAATGGTCACAGCCATACAAGAGTTGTTTTCGCAACAAAAACATGCTCATAGCCTATTGAAGAAAGGTAGAAACTCATTCTTAAAAGTACAAAATACAAACTATTCACATCCTTGAGGTACAAATCATTCTTTTCATACCAAAATTCAAATTACATGATGAGATATCATAAATATGTTTCTTTGTACAAGATACAAATTGTGCCTACTAACCATGACAGTACGAACTCAAAGTTACACCAATATAACTAGACAGGAGCTACTCTATACAAAGTGGGTTGTCGACAAGGGTGAAATACAAGAGAAAATGTTTCCAAGGCAGCAGCCCATATTACACACTTCAACAAGTTCGAAATTTCAAACCTTGGGGCTTAATACAAGACAATTGGATAAAAAAAAAGGGGGGAAAGCAAGAAAGGAGGCAAAGAAAAAAGTTGAAGCAATGTCGTAGTCCCTATCCAACATCACCATCTTTGGGACATTGGCTTGCAGTCACTCTCTTCTTTACTTCGAAGCCGCAAGTGAGAAACGGACCAAAAAGGGTTTAAAGTTACTAACAACGGCCGTGGTTCCATCTATTGCAGCTCTATGTTGCTGTCCGCAGTAGCTTCAACCTCAGAAAATGATGCATTGGTAATGAGATTGGCCTCGTGGATGAAAGTCCCAATGACAGCACCACAATTCCCTAAGCCAAAGTCATCCTACAAGAAACCATAGTACAACTAGCTCAATATACTATTATATGCAATCAAGAAAAGAAAATGAAGAAGATATGTGACTTACCAAGTGAGTTATAAATTTCCCGCTCAACAATGGTGTATCTCCCAAAGTACACTTATTCTATGCAAGACGACAATGCAGCGCACTCAATAATCCCTATTGGCATGAAAAAGGGTTGGCAATGAGTTTTGACTTACCATAATAGATTTTATGTTGCCAAAGAAATTTACGGCTTCATTCTCAAACAAATGGAGCTGCGACATTACCACAAGTGAAAGCATCTCGACACAACAACGTTTCATTGAACATTTTTTTATAGCCACGCAACAAAGAGGAATCTCCTACTTGCTCAAAAGTTACGCCATTCATCATTTTAGTGTACACAATAGCTATTTTACAAGGCAACCTCTCATGCTATCATGGTCAATCTGGTCCTAGCAAGGCCCAAGATACGAGGGCTATTATAGATGGGCAATACCACGATCAAATAATAGAGGCTCTATGGAATCATTAATAATGGTTTCACCAACACTCTCCTCATCATCACAACAAACATGAAGCAACAACAATTTGTGACTCTACATTTTTATTCGCACTTGCCATGATAACACAATACTGGGGGCTGCCAATGCCAGCACATACAGCAGCTATGTCACACCCTTATACTACATCGCCAAGTGATATTTTTGCTCCATTCCATCTCAAATGCGCTATATGGCTAGCAATATCACTTATCGCTAGTGGTAAAAGTGTCATCGAAACAAATCTTGGCAAACATAATCTTATCAAATTAACCAACAATCAAGCAACTCAAGCAAATTGAAGCATCCTTAATGTGGTACAATTTTCATAGAGGTTCAAGACAGCCTTTCATTCATTATCATCTTCTCCTATAGACCCAAGTCAAATTTACAGTCAAGTATGCTACTTCTACTTCCAACACCAATACCAACTCAATATCAGGCACGGTCGCTCTACGAACTGATTTCCATGTCTTGCGACTATTGGAATCAATAAGGAGTCTACTTCGATATGAATTTCAGATTCAATTACAATGACTCAACCTTATGGGTCAGTACATCGTGGTATTTCTGTGACCTCCTAAGGAAGAGCCAACCTACACAATCAATGACGCTATTCATTCAACATGTCGCCAAATACATTCAAGAGATCGGCAATATATATATATATATATATATTAACTCACCAAGGTGAGCGTCGCTTCTGACTTTATCGAGTTGGTGCAAAGAACACCTTATCGTCGCATTCGGCATCAATTTCCTTCAACAGGGCATTGCTTATCTTCGTCATGAACACTGCTCCACCAACATTAATACCGACAGGTCTTATGGCTATAAGCAGCAGGTTACCACAAACCTACTATGGGGCCCGAAATCTGAGGTCCCAGCCCACTTTATGCTAAGGGCCCAAAGCCCAGGCCGAGAAGCACTACTGCCGAGGACACGCAATGAAAGTTCCTTGAAGGCCTAACGATGTGGCCGAGGACGATCTCACGCTCAACACCTCACAAAACGCTTGAAGAAAAGGACAAACTCAGTACAAGAGCAGTACAAGGAAGAAAGCTGCCAACACCGTAATGTGGAGCCCTTCGTCTGACAAGCCCATACTGCTGACCTTGCTATTTAACTTTTCCCAACCACCCCCCAACCACTCTGATGTATGGATTGATAGGATGAGTCATTACCCCCAAAAAGGAAAAACTGACACGTAGACGGGAGACGGGAAGTAAACATTGGTATAAAAGGGGAAGAGAGCCAGGAGAGGGGGGGGGGGGACAGAAAGAAACCACAAAAAGAAGAATGGGAAGAATGTGATGCTCGTCCGAGGAGTCAAACCCTTCAGGCTATATCGATGTAAGGCTTAGCTATTCAGGCCAAACCTACCTTTGTATGAGCTCCCATAAAATCAGGACCAGACCGCTGCTTGGCGACTAAGGGCAAGCCTTTCAAGCCCACTCTCTACAAATTATATTGTTTGGGCCTATTACACACGAACTCAATATCATTCTTGGGTCGTTAAAAATCGTGTCCCTACACCTACTATGATATTTCTTGTGAGACCACCCTACTCAGGATTGATTGGTTCTTTCTCTTCTTCAGCTATGAGACTTTGTCCCGCCTAAATTTCAACCCCATGGATGGTGGACAATTCCAAGCATCTTCAACCCTTTGCCAACAGAACCCCTCTGTTGCTCACCAATGAAAAACTCTTCTCTTTTGCTGACATCACCATCTCACCAACACTACCTTTCTTGAAATTTAGCAATATGGGTGGTGAAGGATTAAAGGTGAAATTTTGGAGAAAGAATGAAAAGATTTGATGAAGCTTGCAATTAAAAAAAAAAAAAATTTGGAAATTTAGTGGGGTTTTAAGATTTGATGAAGCATATGAAGATTTGGTGGGGTCTTAAGAAATTTAGTCCAAAATATTTCCTTGATACACCTAAGGGAAGGCAACAAGAACAATGAAGTTTTAAGGGCAAAGCAAGTGAAGAAAGAGAGAAATAAAAAGCTACTGGGAGGGAGCAAAGCTAAGAGGCGTGTTATTTGGTATTTTCCACCAGATTTGCTCCCACAACTTACATCACCATAAGCAGCGTGCCCATCTCCAAAAAAAAAAAAAATATCTCTACTTCCCCTACCTCCACGCAGAAGAGTTTTATGTATTCTTTACAGCCATGAGGAATTCTCCCTTCCACTTCCAAAAGACCGATGTGGCGTTAGAAGAAAAGAAAAGAAATTAAGAAATAAGAGAGCAAAGCGGTGTGAGAAGCCACCAAAGCAAAAACAAAAAACAAAAACAAAAACAAAAAAAAAAAAAAAAAAAACAAAACAAAAAAAACAAAAAACAAAAAACAAAAGAAGAAAAATGAAAAGGGCTAAAGTGAGGCTAAAGTGGTGTGTGATGTCAGATATGCTGAGAAGAATAAAGTTTTAGAAAAGTCAAAGCCAAAATATGTGTTGCTAGGCATTTGACGTAGAGGATTTATAGCCATGTACCATCCAAATGAGGGGAAGCTAAGATCACCTACATGGTCATGAAAAGCAAGCTATGGCATTTTATTTAAGTGCTATGGTGAAAATGGCCAAATACCACCATTTTCAGAAATTTGTAGCAAAAAAGTACTGTTTCGGAACTAAATAGGGAAATACCACTTTTCTAGAACTCGAGTTTCAAAAACTTGAGTTCCAAAAGGTACTCGAGTTTATGAAACTCGAGTTCCTCATCAGTTCTGCCACCGTGGTACTGTTGAGCTGGAATTTGTGTGATTAAAAAAAATAATGTGGTACTCGAGCTTGGTAAACTCGAGTTCCATGCAACACAATACTTGAGTATACCAGGCTCGAGTACCTTTTATAAATAAAATTATGTTTATGTTTATTTCTATGGTACTCGAGCATGGTGAGCTTGAGTACCTTGTAAAGAACTCGAGTTACCGAGCTTGAGTTCCTTATAACCTTTTTTTTTTTATTTTTTTGGTTAATCGACAAATAAACATAAACATAAAAATAAGTAGCTTTTTTATGTTTTTATTTATTTAAATAGAAGTATTGTAAAATATAGAGATTTTAATTTCAAAATATGAATTAATTTCTACATTAATTAAAATTGTTCATTGTTTTCTTATAAAAATTGTTCAATGTTTTCTGCATAAACTATTTCTAGCATTTTGCATAAAATTATTTTATGTTCAGCATTATTTAAAAAATTGTTCAATCTCTTTTCTGCGTAAATTATTCTCTGTTCACTATTTAAAAAATTGTTCACTGTTTTCTCATAAAACACATAGTGAAATCATGTTTTCTAAATTTAAACGCCAGATCTGAATGCTTTTTCATGTTTGAATTTCACAATAATCGAATATATTTTTTTGCATTGATAAAATCTGTTTCTACATTAATAAAATTTGCTCTCTGCACATCATGTTTATTGTATATTCAAATCTGCTTACTACATTTATAAAATCTGTTTTCTGCATTAATTAAAACTGTTTATTGTTTTCTCATAAAAATTGTTCACTTTTTTCTGCATAAACTATTTCTAGGATTTTGCATAAAATTATTTTCTGTTTAGCATTATTTAAAAAATTGTTCACTCTCTTTTATGCGTAAATTATTTTCTGTTAACTATTTAAAAAGTTGTTCACTGTTTTCTCATAAAACACCTAGTGAAATCATGTTTTCTAAATCTAAAAACCAAATCTGAATGGTTTTTCATGTTTGAATTTCACAATAATCGAATTTATTTTTCTACATTGATAAAATCTATTTTTACATTAATAAAATTTGCTCTCTGCACATCATGTTTACTGTATATTCGAATCTGCTTACTACATTCATAAAATCTGTTTTTTGTGTTAATTAAAATTGTTCATTGTTTTCTCATAAAAATTGTTCACTGTTTTCTACATAAACTATTTCTAGCATTTTGCATAAAATTATTTTTTGTTCAGCATTATTTAAAAAACTGTTCACTCTCTTTTCTGTGTAAATTATTCTCTGTTCACTACATAAATTGTTCACTGTCACATAGAAAGAATTATGGTAGAATTTGTAAAGTTTTTGAATTCCAATCACCCTGAACATCATGGCTACTCTTATACCACTACTCAACAAGAGCATAAAGGTGTATAGAAAAAAGTTTGTTTTATTATATATGCTTTAAATTTTAAAGATGATTTTCTTATAAAACATTTTAAAAGGACTTTACAAAAGGACATTGACAGAAAGGCTTTGGAATTACATCTTGTTAGCACCAATGCATTTATTGAAGCATCTGGTTGTCAACTCCCTGGCAAGGAGGTTGGAGATTCAAGCTCAACAAAGACAAAATCATAGTCTCCTAAAAGCTATCTTATGGGAACAAGCTTTTCAAAGCTCCATCCTAAGATTTAGCAAAAAACGAGACTTACCATTAGAAACTTACCCCCTGAAATCCAACAGAATATACTAACCCATAAAGCCATAACAAGTTATTATGACAGATGGATGTACCTTTTCAAAGTATTACTCTCTACAACATTTCTAAGAACAGAAGACATGACAGACGACATATGGCTATCTCATAAAGCTATAAGGTATGAAAGTTTTGGAGAAGCAAACAGAGTTTATGAAGGAACAAGAGACAGATACAATCCCTATTTGGGATTACTTATCAATACGGAGACATATGGTTATCTGAAATGCTAGAAGCAGGGTTTATCAGCAAATTAATCATAACTTCTGGAATTCAGATTAGTTTATTTCCCAAAGTCATCTAAGAAGTAGTTGCACAGATTGGAGGACTTAATTATATAAAGATCACTATCTGGAGTACTCTTCCAGCTTGGGACAGTAGTTATTATATGGAAGCTCGACCAGCACACATTTTGGTTCTTATTCATGATTGGGGTTATATCCTTGAATACAACTAGTATACAGGAGATACTTATTTACCACTTGATGATCCTGATGCTCTGGCTCAAGAATGGTCTAATTTCATGAGTAATAAAATTTATGAGATACGGAAAGAATCAGACAGAGGCTTCTACTTATGTAGTTACATAAACATGATAGCCGTATATGGTCTAATACCTTTAGCAAGGAGGCTATTTGGGAAAAGAAAGATTGTTTAGGATCCTAGAATGATACAGATTGAAAGACAGACAGATATATCACTATTCACTGGCGATAGATCACTATTCAATGGCGACAAATCACTATTCACTGGAGACAAATCACTATTTCACTGGCGACAGATCACTATTCACCAGCATGCGTGAATAGCTTCCAAACAAATCATGATAGTCCAGACAGATACAGATAGTACAGACAGATATAGAGATCTGAAAGATTCCCGAGATCTGAAAGATTCCCAGACAGACGCAGACAGACTATTACTCATCAGTACTAATTTCCAAACCACCGACAGATTAACTTGAGTTAAATTTACCTACTCAGGTTACTTTACCATGGTTCATTTCACCTATAAAAGAGACGAACTACAAAGACAAAAGACAAGTTTCTAAGTTTCTAAGATTCTAAGGGCCCGTTTGGTACATGTATTTAAACAACAGTTTTTCAGTTTTTTTTTTTTGAAATATGTGTGGATGAATAAATATATGAAAATGCCTGTAATATTGTTTAAAAACTGAAAACATGTGTTTAAACCACTCTACCAAACAGGTCCTAAGCTTTTAAGTTCCAAGTGTTAGAAAGTCTTTTGTAATAGCCTTCCCTCTCCCTTAGAAAGACTTTTGTACTCTCTCCCCCTCTTGTAATCTTGTAACCTTTCTCTTCAAACAGCTTTATTTTCAAGCTTGTATCAAAGACAACAGTTTTTTTTCAAGTTTATCAAAGACTGAAGTTTTTATTCAAGTAAGATTTTACTAGTTTCTGGTTTCATATTCCATACTCCATTTTAACTTTATTTTGAATATATCTATTTTGCTATTTACTTCTTTATTATCTATTTTATCATTGTTTATGTTTCCATATTATTGCCGTACTCTCTCCTGGGTAGTCATTGGTATTAGAGCATCCGGATCATAAAACACCTAATGAACAGTGAATAATTTATGCAGAGAAAATAGTGAACAATTTTTAAAATAGTGAACAGAGAATAGTTTATGCAGAAAAGAGAGTGAACAATTTTTTAAATAATGCTGTAAGCAGATTCGAATATACAGTAAATATGATGTACAGAGAGCAAATTTTATTAATGTAGAAATAGATTTTATCAATGCAGAAAAATAGATTCGATTATTGTGAAATTCAAACATGAAAAAGCATTCAGATTTGGTGTTTAAATTTAGAAAACAGGATTTCACTAGGTGTTTTATGAGAAAACAGTGAACAATTTTTTAAATAGTGAATAGAAAATAATTTATGTAGAAAAGAGAGTGAACAATTTTTTAAATAATGCTGAACAGATAATAATTTTATGCAAAATCGTAGAAATAGTTTATGTAGAAAACAGTGAGCAATTTTTATGAGAAAACAATGAAAAATTTTAACTAATGCAGAAAACAGATTTTATGAATGTAGTAAGCAGATTTGAATATACAATAAATATGATGTGCGGAGAGCAAATTTTATTAATGTAGAAACAGATTTTATCAATGCCGAAAAATAGATTCAATTATTGTGAAATTCAAACATGAAAAAGCATTCAGATTTGGCGTTTAAATTTAGAAAACACGATTTCACTAGGTGTTTTATGAGAAAATAGTGAAAATTTTTTAAATAGTGAACAGAGAATAATTTACACAGAAAAGAGAGTGAACAATTTTTTAAATAATGCTGAACGTAAAATAATTTTATACAAAATGCTAGAAATAGTTTATGCAGAAAACAGTGAACAATTTTTATGAGAAAACAATGAACAATTTTAATTAATGTAGAAATTAATTCATATTTTGAAATTAAAATCTCTATATTTTACAATGCTTCTATTTAAATAAATAAAAACATGAAAAAGTTACTTATTTTTATGTTTATGTTTATTTCTCGATTATCCCAAAAAAAAAAAAAAAGTTTATAAGGAACTCGAGCTCGGTAACTCGAGTTCCTTACAAGGTACTCGAGCTGACCAAGCTCGAGTACCGTAGAAATAAACATAAACATAATTTTATTTATTAAAGGTACTCGAGCCTGGTATACTCAAGTATTGTGTTGCATGGAACTCGACTTTACCAAACTCGAGTACCACATTATTTTTTTAATCGCACCAATTCCAACTTAGTAGTGCCACGGTGGCAAAACTAATTAGGAACTCGAGTTTCAGAAACTCGAGTTCTAGAAAAGTGGTACTTCCCTATTTAGTTCCGAAACAGTGTTTTTTTGCTACAAATTTCTAAAAATGGTGCTATTTACTATTGTACATACAGTGCTATATAAGGACAAGGGCTAGTATTGGTTGAAACATTCTCACAATTCTGAATCTTAGATGTGAAAATATGGGTACAGGGGAACCTTCCCTCTCTTCCTCACAACCTCTCTCAATTTTCTCTTTGACTCGTGATTTTTTCTACAAGTGGGCCCTATGACTACGGTATTTCTACAGACAAGCTCCTTCAACCGCACATTCTTCAACATTTATAAGTAATGGGAAACATCAACTACTCACACGCATGCCGCAAGTGCCACGCGTGCTTGGGGGGCTAATGTTGATACTCATTTTTGCGACATATTTTTTCAAGTCCGATTCGACCAAGCCCGACTTCCTTATGGTCTCAATTCATGTATTATATCATATTTTATTCTTTTAAGCATGGCCCAAGCCTATGTGACTTATGGGGGAAATTGAGGATGTGTGGTTTGGAGGGTATGGGTTGGTTCCTTTCGGACCTTGCATGAGCACAGCCCATGCATGCTACCAAGTGGGCAAGGGACACTGGTAGCACCTTAGGCTCATGGAGGAGGTCTTGTATCCAAAATTTCCACCTCAAAAGAACTTTTATGCTCTGAGTGACTGTACCCCTAATTTTCTGCCCAGCTCTATTTTCCACACCAAAACACAACTAACTCTAAGGAAAAGGCTGAATAGCCTAGCTCACTCAGCCACCCAAATGCAATCTCCAAGGACCTGCCATGTCTAGGAAACATCAGCCCATGAATTTAGGCTACTTTATTTCCCAAATTATGCAAAAAGCAAGGCATCCCTCTTACCCAATTAAATCAAATATGACCATAACTTCTTTGATTCATACCTTAGGGTTCAAAGCCTTTTCTATTGACCAAAAACAATCACTTAGAGTACCCCAAGTCCAATACAAAAGGCCCCAATCAGATTCAAAATGAAGGAACCATGTTCTACCTAAAGACCTGAAACTTCAGAGCAAAAACCCATTCAGCTAGTCAACAATCTTACAAATCCAAACTTTAGGGGTGGAAATATGGGTACATGGGAACCTTCCCTCTCTTCCTCATAACCTCTCTCAATTTCCTCTTCTCGGTGACTGTGGTTCGAAATTTCAAACCTATTGAACCATGTTTTCCCCATAGAGCTTAAACTTGAGAGCCAAAACCCACTGATCCAGGAAACATTCTCACAATTCTGAACCTTAGGTGTGGAAATATGGGTACAGGGGAACCTTCACTCTCTTCCTCACAACCTCTCTCAATTTTCTCTTCTCCGTGACCGTGGGTCGAAGTTTCAGACTTGTTATGTTTTTTATGCTTTTTCTGCACTTTTGTTATTAGCATTTTGATTCTCTCTTGTCAAAGTACCATTAGCCTTTATTATCTATACATTGTGAATTTTGGGCTTGATTCTCCACAATTAAACACTTCTAAAGAACCCAAAGGGAGATTCGGGCCGTTTTCACATTTTTGGCCCTTGTCGCAAAACATCCCTGACAACAATAAGATTGGGGATTTAGGCTATGATGCACGGACGGAGCAAAATGGGCGCTGCACCGGCATCCGACGCGGCGACATGCGAGCGACGCTACTACCCGTGTGTTGGTGCCGTGTCTGAGTTGTTGTTGTTGTTTTTGTTTTTATTTTTATTTTATTTTTATTTTTTTTATGGATTCGCACCGACTTAGCTTCGATTCACACCGATTCTGGCCGATTCTTGCTGAACCGGGCCAATTCAGCTGAATCAGATCGTATCGGCCGGCGGCTGAAATGGGCCTTGAATCATGCCGGAATAGTCGAAATCAGCTTTGAATGAGGCCTAAACATCCTAAATCTATCCTTCCTCAATTTTATTTTGAATATTTGTTGCTTCTTTTGTGTTTTTTTTTTTTTTTTTTTGCCTTCTTCTTTCTTTGTTTTGTGAACCAAGGACATATAATGTGTTTTTTAAGAATATTTTAATAGTAAAAATATATAGAAAATATAAATAAAAATATTTTTAATAATTTTTTAATCGCTGCACCCTACTGCACTCGTATCCTACTTTTTCAAAAATTGCTGAGTCCTGCACCCGCACCCGCACTCGCACTCAAATCTGGAAATGCACCCGTGCTTCATAGGATTTAAGTCCTGAGCTTCTTTAGATTCTGTATCCATAGATTCACTTGATGAATGATAGAGGTTGAGGATAGGAGGTGATATACTAATACCATGCATGCATGGTATATTTTTTCTAAGGCTATATCCTAGTCACACAATTTTAGCAAAATTTATGCAATAAATCTTATAAAAAAAAATTTCATTGTAAGTCTCATTTGCTGGAGTGAGCCAACATCTCTTTTAGTCTCCAAGTGAAATAAAGTATGTATCTAAGAAGACAAGAATCAAAGGATTGCACCTGGTCCCTAGAGAATGCCACTAGAGTTATGGGTAATTTTATGGTGATAATATTATTAGCAAACTTTAAATTATATAAGGTTAAAATCCGATGTATTATTTAGCTTTTATTTTTGTTTATTTTGTCATCTTTTTTTATATGTTTAGTATTTTTATTAATGTATGGAGTCTATGGACAAATGGCTTTGAAAGCAAAAGACTCGTTGAATTCATCTCATCAGTTTCCATAAAAAATAAAAAATAAAAACTAAAAAAATTTAAAGAGAAAAATCCAAGTTGGTAGCTTCAGCTTGACACTCTGACAACCTGCCGACCTTTACTCTCCTTTTCTCACATTTTTTTTTAAATTATATATATATGGCGTAAATGCACTTTTAGTCCCTACATTTTGTCATTTTTCCATTTTAGTCCCTACATTTTATTTTTACCACTTTTAGTCCCTAAATCAATTAACACATTCCATTTTGGTCCTTTCCGTTAGCCGACTACCGAAATTTGCTTAGATGGCAGCTGGAACTATTAAAATAATAATAAAAATGCCACATCACCAATGACACATCAGCATGTAAATTTAAAAAATTAATTTATTAATTTTAACAAAATTATAAAACATAAAAACAAAATTTAAAACATAAAAATACATCAGAAAATCAAACCAAGAACACAAATTCTAAATTAAACCCATTGAATCAAATTAAATAAACCCAAGAACATCCGTCATCATTCATCAGCTTACAACCCAGAAAATCATCTTCTCTCACTCTTCTTTCTTTTTTATTCTTTCTTGGACTCTCTCTCTCGATTTTTTGGCAGTGGATTGGAGGGGCTGTGGATCAGTGGTGGGGCTTGTGATTTGGGTGTAGTGGGTTAAGATTTTGGCCGGTGGGTTAAGATTTTGGTCAGTGGGTTGTGATTTGGGTTTCAATGGTGGTGGCTGGCCGATTTGGGTGGTAGTTGGGTTGGTGATTTTCGGTTTGCGATCTGTGTTTCGGTGTGTTGGTCTTGTGTTTCGGTGGTTGCGAACTGGGTTGGTGGTTCTCGGTTTGCTCGCCGTTTGCATGTATTTTGCTCGTCGTTTGCTCGCTGTTGGTTTGTCGTGGGTTTTGCTCACTGTGGGTATGGGTTTTGTTTGTTGTGGATTTAGGTTTTGCTTGGTGGAGACCATGGGTTGCTTTTTTAGAAACTGCCAAGCAAACCTAGAAACTGCCACCATGCCATCGCCACACAACCCACCTCTACCATATCCAAACCCAGAAATTGCCACCATGCCACCGCCACACAACCCACCTCTACCATATGACCCACACATCCCAAAAATTCCACCACACGGCCCATAACCTCCACAACCCGTCAATCTCCACCATGCCGACGCTGATCTGCACGCCCTATAGAAACCCTAAACGCAGATCTCCACTACGGCAAAGGCCGATCTCCACGCCCCAAATGCCGATCTTCAAACAACCAAACCCTAAACACCAATCTCGACACCATCCGCTGATCTGTAATGAGAGAGAGAAGGAAGAGAGGGAAGAGAAATAATAAGAGAGTGGGTGGTGGCTTGCAGTGGACTGTGACAGTGGGTCCGGCCATGGGTGGCTCTAGTGATGGTGTTCATGACCATGGGTTTCAGCCTTGAAGAGAATGGGTTTGAAGAGAAGAGAGAGCAACATGAGAGAGAGAGAGAGAGAGAGAGAGAGAGAGAATGAAGAGAGAGAAAAAAAGTCACCACAATTCTGGATTTTTTGTGTGTTTGATTCAAATTGATGTATTTTTATGTTTTAAATTTTGTTTTTATGTTTTTTAATTTTGTTAAAATTAATAGATTAATTTTTTAAATTTACATGCTGAAGTGTCATGGTGATGTGGCATTTTAATTATTATTTTAATCACTCCAGCTGCCACCTAAGCAAATTCCAATAGTGGGCTAACGGAAAGGACCAAAATAGAACGCGTTAATTGATTTAGGGATTAAAAGTGGTAAAAATAAAATGTAGAGACTAAAATGGAAAAACGTCAAAATGTAAGAACTAAAAGTGCATTTACGCTTTTATATATATATATATATATATATATATATATACATGCGCATAAAACTCCCTTTTAGAGACTCTTTTATCCATTTTCATCTTTAATTCAGCCTAGAATGGAATTGATATCCATTTCTTTGCAATGGAAATGAAGAAATATTATTTATATTACATTTGCTCCGTTTTTTATGTTGGTGGTCATAGTGCTGAAACAACATCCATCAAAAGCCCAACAATCTTAAGTGAAATTACAAACAGTTCAACTGCTAAGTACCAAGACCCAAACATCACGAATGGGTTTGTATGCAACGGCGTCGAATCCAGTTGCCTATCCTACCTCACTTTCCGATCCACTCCTTCTTACCATTCTGCAGCCTCCATTGGGTCCCTCTTGGGAGTCGAATCCTCCGTCATCGCCGAAATCAAGAACATCACAAACTTCCAGCCCATCCCCAGCAATACAAGATCATCATTCCTATCAATTGTTCATGTTCGGGTCAGTACTACCAGCAAAACAGCTACTACACAGTGCCGAGCGAGTTCGTATCCTATTTCACCATGGCCAACCAGGCAACCACACCTACCAGGGCCTTACCACTTTCCAGGCCAGGAAATGCGTCAGAATTCTCATACAATTAAGAAGCTGAGGGTGGGCGTGAATCTAAATGTGCCACTCAGGTGCGCTTGTCCCACGCCCAACCAGTCGGCACGTGGCTTCAAGTACTTGCTTACATATATTATTTACCTGGCTGGTCCTGGTGTTACACTTGCTCTGCCTAACTAGAAATTCTTGTTACAGTTCAATCATTGTTGAATCACCCACCTACAAAGTATCTGAGTAAGAGTTTCAATTACTAAAGTTATGTGTTGTTTAAATTATGGATAAAGAGTCCTTATTTAAAAAATATATAAAAAACAAAGAGAAGAATCTTAAAAGATTTGAAGCCCCCTATTGGAAAAGGACGGGACAATGAATTTTATCAATCTTATTATTTTGATTTTTAAAGCACAAGTAGTCCCAGCACCTTCAAGCATGGTAAATGATAAGAAAATGCTATTGCTAGTAGAATATTAAAATTTTGCAGAAAATATAGAAATAAGGTGGGCAAATAAGTGATGGACATGGCTCATCGTGACGGTAGGGGGAATTATTATTGCCTTGTTGTGCTTCTTATATAATCAGCAACATATTTTCAAGTTATATTTTGCTTTCATGTTAATTAGGGGAGAGAAAAAAGAAACAAAGATGCTCATAATGGACTTTGGAGGTGATGCAATACCATGCGCTGTAAATGACAGAGAAGAAACAGAGTAAAGACTAAAGATGGGCAGGCTGGATTGCTAACATTTAGTTTCAAAAGCATTTATGATGCTGCAAGTAATTTCTCAACTGAAAATAAATTAGGAGGGTGCTTTTGGACCAGTTTATAAGATTTGTTATCCACACCATATTCTCTCTAATAAAATTTGAGTTTACTAACAAACTTGGCAAAATAAATAAATAAATTAAAAAAAAAAAAGGCTCAATCTGGTTCGAGTTCATCCCAATGGTGTTTGGTTCAAATTGGCTTGTGCTAGAAATCTTTTAGATTAAAATGGGTTGTTATTCTCATAGCCCTTACTTGGTCTTTGATAGGTTGGGTCAACCCAAAATGACTTGTATTATTTTCACATATAACAAAAAATTTAACAATATAAAAAGTATAAAAAAAACAAAAACTCACACACAAATAAAAGTTGAATATTACATAAATCCATAAATTTATAGTGGAACAATATATTCTAATAGTATACTGGACTAATAATTCCACAAAATAAGGAAACAAAACATGTATACATATTATATATGAAATATGAAATAAATTTAAATAGACTATAAACTAAGGGTGCTTTTGGATTTTTCGTTTGTTGACAGTTGGTGAAATTATTGTTGTACTATAAAATTAATAATTGAAAAACAATTCAAACTCATACAATATATAAAGATTTAAAAATAAATTTTAACATTTTATTTAAAGAAAAAATAAATAATTAGCCCTAATTATTGTACTATAAAAACAAATAATAATAAAAATTAATCCAAACAAAAAAAATATATACAACTTTAAAAATAAAATTTAACATTTTTTTAAAGAAAAATTAAATAATTAGCCCTAATCAACTATTTCTATTACTCCTACCCTATTTTTCCATTCTAGTATGGACATGTACGTTTATTGGATCTAGTTCTAATTTAATTTGCCAAATCATTCTTTAATTTGTCAGACTTTTAGGATTTTGTATTCAATAAGAAGAAAAAAAAAATACTAACCTATAAGTACATACCCAACAAAAGCTTAGGCTTATTTCTCTTCAGTAGGATATATGCTCATTACAAGGAGAATTTTTTCTTATGTGATGATATTTTTGTTTTCTTTTATATGAATTCAATCAATACTTATCATTTGCTTGTTCTTATTTTCTAATATGAGTCAAATTCTACTTAAAAGTATTTATTAAATTGGAAAAAATTCTTTAACATCATTAAAGGCATTGCTCAAGGACTTGTTTATCTCCACAAATATTCAAGGCTAACAATAATTCACCGAGATTTAAAAGTAAATGACATTTTACTTGATGAGGAGATGTATTCAAAAATATCCAATTTTTGCATGACAAAAATATTTAGGTTGAAATGATCAAAGGAAAACACAAATAGGATTGTTGGAACATAGTAAGCATGCATTTCCTTTCAAGCATACATAATTGAATTCCATTTGTGAGTATGTGTGAGTGAATATATGTGTATTCATACACTAAATTTCATTGTCATTTATTATTGCAGTGGTTACATGTCAATGAACGGTGTTGTTAATTTCAATAAAAATTGATACATTCTACTTTGGATTTCTACTTTTAGAAATCATTAGTAGCAAGAAAAATAATAGTCACTATCACTCTGAGTATCCACTCAACATTATAGGATATGAAAGCTTCCCTCTTAACCCTCCTTAACTTGTACATGGAATTTTGAACTTAATAGTTAACTTATATGACCAGTTGAGCTTGTATCAGGAGTGGTAGCTATGGAATGAAGATAAAGGTTTAGAGCTAATACACCCAACAATATTAGACAAGTCATGCATTCCATCTAAAGTATTGAGATGTGTTCATGTTGGTCTCTTATTTGTACAAGATCAGACAATAGATAGACCCACCATGCTAGATGTCGTTTCTTCTTTGGCAAATGGAACTGTTCAACTATATACTTTGAAACAACCCAAATTATTTATCAACATAATCACAAAAGAGTTGGAATTTTCTAAAATTAAGCGAAAAAGTTATTCAATAACTAGTGTCACAATTTCATAATTGGAAGCTAATAAATACTAAAATACTCGAGTTATGTATGAAAATCTCTTATGAATATATATGCCTCTGTGATAAAGGCTATACTTGATTATGACTAGAAAAGCTTATATATGGATCAGTTCAATGATATATTAATATATCTGATTACGTTTATCTTTCTTACTTCTTAAAGTAATGAGAAGAATTATTAATGCTGTGTCGATGCCTCATAGCGGTTGACCACCCATCCTGGCGACGCTTGCGCCATTAAGGCGGTTTTAAGCTTGGGTGCTGTGAAAATGAGGGTGAAGAACCTTTGGTGTGTGTGACTGAATTGGGTCAATTTTAATCGGATTACCAAAGGTAAGTGAAGTCACCACCAATCATTAAGTTTTTCTAAGGTGCGATTGGTCACCTGACTCTATTTGATTTTATTACCAATCCTAGGTTGACAAAAATGTCATCTTTCCTAATCTAGTATGGATGAATAAAAAATCTTGAATCTTGACTTCAGAAGTCTGATTACATGTGGGGAAGGTGTGTGGCACCCCATAACGCATGTCCGTAGACGGTCCTTTGTTTTGGTAAAATCTTAATTTTCGAACATTGGCAATTAAAAGCGAGCTGTTGGCATTAGCTTTGGGCACTTTAACGGAATTGGGTTTTGAGGTTTGGATCTGGTTTCCATAGTTCCATGGGATTGGAGTATGGATAACACATGTACTGTAGACACTGCATTTTGTACCCTTTATGACTCAGGCCCTCGTTCCCCAATGATACTGAGATTCTAAGGCCCAAGATTGGTTTAGGGCCCAATCAAATTCTAAATTGACTTAGGAATTGTTAAAAATGGAAAATATAACTTTTTATGAGCAAATAAATCTATTTTTGAAAAATAAAGGCCAAGGAAACCATCGCCCTGTGTACGTAGGTCTAATGCATGCGTATGCAGGCACGGACCTGCGCACCCAACTAGAGTCCTAGAAACCTATGAAAGACACGTTTTCTACATTAAAGTTGAGATTTAGAATAAATCCTACATAATCTGGGAGCCGTTTCAAACCCCCATTTTTCAACTACATAAATAGTGAATCAAAGATTTTATTAAAAATAGTGAATCGAAGAAAGAGTTTTTCACAAAACATCCTCAAGTAAATTTTCCTTTAATTGTGACCTTTTGTGGTCTTGATATTTCAAGTTTAAGATTATCAATCACTTTTGTATTTGATTGTGAATAGATTTAACTGAGGAGAACGGTTAAAATCAAGCCTATGAGCTTTTGTTCTGAGGTATTGAGTTCTAAACTCTTTTCTTTCATTTCTTTTTTAACCTTGTTTTTGATCTTGTTTCCTTGCTTTTTTTGTGTTTAGATATGTTTGTTTAGCCTAGGGTTTAGTGGTTTGTTTGTTTAAAAGCATGTTATGTTGCTAGATTTGTAGTTTTAAGTCCTGCTCTGTTTAATGTGTTTCTGAGTTTCTAGGTTAAGGTTTATCAGGTGTGTCTGCATACGTATGATTTTGTATGTGCATGCAGACTCGCAGTATGCATACGCATACAACTAGTCTGCATACGCAGGTCTATGTATGCGCACGTATACTCGTACCTAGAAACCCTAATCTGAGTTTTCTGCTTCTATTTCTTTATTTTTTTACATCATCTGCCTTTATTTGGTTCCTTTTTATGCTTTTTAAGTCTTTGTTCCTCTGTTTAATTACTTGTTTGCCTTTAGCATGATTAGATTAGGGTTTTCTCTTATGTTTTCTTTGTTTTACCATGAACATGCATATAACATGATCATGCATTGATGCCATGGGTGCTGTGATGCAGCGAGGTAAGTCATGCATTCATATGAACATGCATTTTGATGATGAATGTGTTTGTTTCAAGCTTGATTTCATGTTTAGATGTTTGGGATATGTTTGATGATTAATACCGTGTTGCCATGCCTATGTTTCTGCCTTGATTTGTTTTCTATCTTGGATGAGATAATATGATACATATAATAACAGTATGTTAGGGTTTATGATGTGATGAGAAGTCATGATAGATGCATGCTAGGGCTTGTGATAATATGAGATGCCATGATAGATGTATGGTTAGGGTTTTAGGGACAAATAATGCTATGTTGTATACTTAGATGTATGCTAGTGTGTGTGTGAGATTAAGATGCGATATTGAACGTGTCTTTAATGAGATTAAGACGTAAGACACAATGAGTAACACCTTCTAAAAATCGTACTTAAACTCCGAACCCATACTCTAGTAGTAAGATTAGTCATTCCATGTAAAGGCACTATATTCATGGTTCCTAGACCATAAAACTAGGTGGCGACTCCTTTTCTCTGCCCCAGTCCACTCGGCTGAGGCATACTCCTCATAACTGCGCGTTGCGCCCACATGTACCAGCAAGAAAAGTTCCTAAAAGGGACTCAGGGTCTCGTGGATCAAGGACGAGTGTGAACCTGGACAAGATTGTAGGAACCAGCCTTAATGACATAAACAAAGCACATAATGATACAGTATAAACATATAAGCAAACATGCAAAGATGCAAAGAAATAAAGAGAGCCAAACAGGATGGCACAAAGCAAGCAAGGCAAGCATATTATCACACAGAGTGGAGAAGGGTATGTAACAAGCAAACCAAAATCACAGAGATGTGTTTTCACAAATGGTTGCATCCAAACAAGCCACAGGAGGGATGGATACAACCAAACAAGGAAGTGGCCCCAAAGACCAACAAGCACAAACCCACAGAGGGAACAAAACATGGCAAGAAACCTAGATCTTGCCCAAAAAACATGAATCGAAAGCATAAAGCAAACAAAACATATACGTGCATAAGGGAAATGATCCAAACCCTTTGTTCTAGGCCTAGACCACAAAATATAGATCTACATCCTACCTAAAAGCCAAAACACAAGAACAAGGAATAAACAAAGACATAAAGGCAAAGCCAAACACTAAACATAGCATCCAACATGTAGATCTAAATACAAAAACATGGCAATGAGCACATAAACAAATAGATCCAAACATAATCATGGCAAAAAGCATGGAAACAAGGTATAAAGCACCTAAACATGTAGATCTAAGCACAAACAAGATATTTAGATATATTCCTAAGCCCAAGAAGGCTAGGCCAACATCATCAAAGCGATAAAACATGTTAGAAAGCAAGTAGACATGCTAGAAAAGCTATGAGGCATGCTAGGAAGCAAGATAAAGCAAGAGATATACTATGGAAAGTAGTAAAGCATGTTATAAAACAAAATAAAGCAATAAAATAATGGGTGTAGATAGTAGCTAAAAAGCTACATTTAAACCCCTAAAACTTCAAATCCAAGGCACCAAGACCAAGGAGAGGAAAAAGAGAAATCAAAGGTTATTTTTGGTGTGTTTGGGAGAGAATTTAGAAAGGAAAAGAGAGAGAATCTGCCTAGAAAAATGTTCCAAATTCCAATTTTTTTTTTTGGGTTTCTGGGGGTTCTAAGGGTATTTATAGTAAAAGGGTGACTCTTTAGCTTACGGTGCACCTTTAAGGTGCGCTAGGTCAACCTAGTAGCCCTTTAAGGTGCACCAGTGCTGACTGCTGATGTCAACAGTTTTGTCTTTTCCTGTCCGACTTCGATTGCTTATTTGAAGGTCTTCCTAGACTCTAATTGATCTGATCTTGGTATCCCTAGAAATGTATGGATGTCTAGTTTCCAAAACACTTGACAAAATGAGAATATGATGGTCGAATAAAAAGTCATGGCCTAGAAAAGTATGCTGGCATGCCCAGCACAATTTTTAAGATATCTCAACTATTTTAACTTCGATTTCGACCCATGAATAGTCGTTGGAAAGGGAATCCAATAATCTTCGCAATGATGTTAGCCCCAACCCATGTTGACAGTTGGATCAAAATTAGAATTTTTGGTGCCCTTGGGAATCAACCTTTGGTCAAAGTTGACGAAAATCTCCGAGTAGTTTGGGTTTGATGTAAAAACATGAAAAATGTTTGTCTTGGGGTGATTTTGACCATCTTTGACTGTAGGTCAACCTAGGGTTGCATTTTGGTCAATTTGACCTAAAAAGGCACTTCAAGTGCTCCAATGTCCAAATGGGTTGCGTCATGTCAATCCAGATGTTTTTACAGCCCCATGGAGAAAAGTTAATATTTTTTTAAAAATTTTTGGGGTCTAGCATGCAAATCGAGTGTGGGAAAGATACGGTATCTACATTGAGTGAGTTAACTGATTTAACTAGATTAGATTGACTATGATGTCTATCACTATGTCTTATTATTTTGTAGTAATAATTATTGAGCCTAAAGGCTTTTCTCTTCCCAGTGGCGACTCCACGTTTAGTCCAGGACCACCCTGGCCAGAAAAAAAAAATTTATATATAATAATTTAAAATTTTTTATTTGTTTACCCTTTAAAAAAAATTAGGAACACCCTAAATATATATATATATATATATATATTTGTTCTACTTTCAAGCAAAAAAAAAAAAAAAAAGCCCAAAAAAAATTTTAAACTAAAAAAAAAAAAAAAATTGTAACAGAGCAAAGCAAGCCCATCCAGGGAAAAAAAAAGCCCAACATCAATTCTAAACAAAAGATGGTAAAGTAAACCTAACAGATGGTAAAGCAAACCCACGGATTCTCAAAATAAAAAATAAAAAATAAAAAAAAGGCCAAAACTATACACGTTTGACGATTCATCAAGTAAAGCAAAAATTGAAATTAGAAACAAACCTAACCTAAAGAAAAAAACCTCATTAGTCATCAACGACAACGACCAATGGACGGCGCCTCTGCCTTAAACTCGAGCAACAGAGCACATCGGTCATTGCATCGGGCCTCAAACTTGAGCTCTAGAGCACATTGGGCATCGGAGATTGGTCACGCTTAGCCTCGATTCCTTCCTCGCCTCGACGTGCTACTTGACGATGCCGTCCCTCAGGCCTCCCTACTCCCTCAAGGTATTTCATCTTTACACTTTACTTCTCTCTTTTTCTCTCTTACATCTTTAGGTTAATGGGTTTGCTGCTGTGGTCTGACCTCTCTGTCTCTCTCTCTCTTTATCTGAAGACTAAAATGACTCAAATAAGATTCTCTCTCTCTCTCTCTCTCTCTCTCTCTCTCTCTCTCTCTCTCTCTTTGAAGTTTGAATTGTAATTGGCTTAGCTTTACTTTAGTCTTTATAACTTTATTAATATTTGCCCCTGTTTTGACTTTATCTGTTGGTGTTGGTGTTGGTGAGTTACTGAGTTTGTCTTTTAGTATATTGTGATTTATGATTGTGAATTTATCTAATTGGATCTTATGATTGGGGGCCATGGGGCTTGTTTGTTAAGTGGGGTGTGGATGGGGGCATGGGGCCGAGGTGAGATATTTGAATTGGGGGAAGTAAAGGCATGCGGAGGCAGTTAACCTATCTTACCAATAAAAGACAAAATTAAATTATGTTAGGACTTAGGCACTAGGCAGGCAGTGGGTTGGTTGTGGAAAATGCACATGGAGTGTGTGTTAGTACACAGTGAGGTGTGTGCTAATAGTTAGTAAAGAAAAATAATGATGCAACTAATAAACAATAATGAATAATTTAATTAACTGATACATTATAAAAAAAAAATTAAATTATATTAGGCTAAACAACAATTAATAATTTTATAATTAATGAAACAACAATATAACAAATTATAGTTTTTAAAAGACAAACAAATTAATGAAACAACTAAACAACAATAATTAATAATTTTATTAATATTTCAAACGAACCTATAGTTTATTATTTATTATTTTGCTAGAATTATGGACAAATATTTGATAAGAAAACCACAAATCCAAGATTCTTGTGTACCCAATGCTTCTTAAGGAATTACACGTACCCAAGATTCTTGTGTAATTTATGCTTCTTAAGGAACATTTTGAGAAAAATTCCTGGAGCCGTCACTGTCTCTTCCACGAGGGGAATCTGATAGGAAACTCACTTTCTACGTATATTCTATTGACACCCAAAAATTAAAGGAATAGCCCAAATCCATGGAACTAAAACATGGGCCTCACATATGAACGTGGGGGATCCATGGCCCTTGGCGATATTCTCACAAAAGAGTTAAAAGAGCCTAATAAAATAAGGCCGAAAACCCAAAGATGAGAAAGAAAAGCAAAGGGCCTTCAAAAAAAGAGTCAAGACACAAGCGACCCAATTAAAGGGCACAAGCAAAAGAGGTCCTCAAAAAATTAAGGCTAGCCAAACAACAAAAGGATTCACCAACCAAAAGGGGGAGAGATTATATTATTTGTCCTCTATTCACTAAAAGACTCCCATTTATTTAAAATTGTTAAGTTAGTAATAAGTTTTTGTTTAAAAAAATTTTATAACTCAACAATTTTAAACAGATGGAAGTCTTTTAGTAAAATAGTAAAGCACGTCATTTATCTACCATAAAAAATTTATAATTTTTTCAAAAAGGGTCATAAAGAAAAACTGAATCCCACCCCCACCACCCAAAAAAAAAAAAAAAAGAGGAGAAGAGATCCCATTGGGCTTGAGGACCTGGGATAAGAATCGACCTATCCTTAAGAAAAGAAAATCAAGGAACCTCGAGGAGAAAATAAAATAACAGGAGGAAAAAGATGCCAAAGACACCGAAAAAGTCCGCCCAAATCGATAAGGGATGTATACCACTTTGGGAAGGAGACACGAAATGAATAGTCACCATCAGAACAGGGGCATAGCCAGGAATTCTTACATGGGGGGGCCGATTTGAACAACACCCACAGCCACATCCATAGCCACATAATATCTAACTAATCAAAAATAGGTAATAAATCAAATAAATTTTACCTTAGAAACTTTGTCTTCACAAAGTGCAAAGATGGGTCACCCGTGTGGCAATGCCTACTGCCTCTACCTCCAACTTTAGATCTTCCCTTCAAGACTCATCACAAACAATCTCCCCATGCCTTCAATCATGTATTTCTCTAAAAATCTATGAAAATATAAAGAGCATGTGAATATTTAGGTGACATCACAGTAATTAAGGAGCAGATATAAAAAGTCAAATATGCTTAAATTTTTCAAAAAAAAAAAAAAAAAAAACTTAAAGCACTTTCGAATAGTAAATACCCTCACAAAATATAGTGATAGGAGCCTTAGATTTTCACGCATAATATGCTTCCAAATCAGTAAAAATGAAAACTTTGAATCACATGTAAAATTAAAAACACTTGGACTGTTCTAAAATAAGCATAAAAAAACTTTGGAATCAGTGAAAACCAGCAATGAGAATACAAAAAACCATAAATCTCAATCTGAATCACCAAAATGCATATAGAAACACTGTCAATATTTTCAAAAACAAAACAGAACACTTTACAAAAGACAAAAAATTCAAAATTAAAAACAGAAACGGATCTCAAATTTGATCACTAAAACAAAACACTTTCAATATTTTTCAAAACATAGAAAACAGTTTCACTTACTGAGAATCAACAATGTGAATGAAACAGTTTAAACAAAAAAAAAAAACGAAAAACTCAAGGTTGAGTGAGAGTGAGTCTAAGTCTGAGAGAGTCACCAGTAGCTTCTTCTCGAGGGAGACGTTGCCAGAGTGTACGGCAAGGAACAAAGCGGTGACGTCAGTCTTGAACTAGTTGTACTCGACTCGGACCTGACTCGCCGATTCATCACTATTAGGTGTAGATAGTTGAGAAAAAAAAAATAAAAAAATAAAAAAAAAATAAAGACACTAAAAAGAGATGAATGTCTAATGCTTAAGAAAGAGAAGAAAACTCACCAAGCAGTCACCAAGTTCCAAAACTAAAGCTGATGAAGAAAGAAAAAATTGGTCAGGATTTTTTTATTTTTTTTGGGACTGTGAGGACAGAGGACTGGAGTTTTGGGGCTTGTAGGCAGCGGTACCAGTGCAAGTGAAAGTGTATCGAAGAAGACAAAACAAAATAATAAGAAGGAATAAGGGATTCCGTGGGTCAATGTGGGTGGGTTTTTTGAGATGGAGAGAGTGAAATTTTGTTGTTAGTGTTTGGACTTGAGTATTTAAATGAAGGGGACCAACTTTTTGTTTTATTTGGAGTACATAAGGCCTAAAACTAAAGCTGGGGCTGGAAGAATAGTTGAGAAATGGGTATTGGGGGGGCCAGTTGTCCAATATTGGGGGGCCCAATTATTTTTTCTACCTACTCTAATTGGATTTTTTTTTTTTTTTTCCTTTTCTTTTCTTTGTGTGCAGGGGCCATGGCCCCCCCAAGCCACTATGTGGCTTCGCCCCTACATCAGAATAGAGGAACCTTCAAAATGTCCACTTCACCGGCCTTGGGAAGAGACTTATCTTCATTGACCCAAACAAGTGCTTGAATTGGCTGAAGAAGAGAATCTTCTATAATGAGTAAACCATTAGGGATGCTTTCAAGAACTAGTCCCTAGGAAATGGAAATAAGAGCAAGAATGAAGGAGGAGACCTCAAGGGTGTCCACCCAAGGATGGCGGGATCAAGGCAAGAAGGAGAAAACAATAAATGCGAGGTCCTCTAAGACTAGTATAAAAGGAGAGATATTGGCCATGGAAGGCACAAGAACCTGGGATGCACGGATGTGGCAAAATGGCTGCCACACCCGTGTTCGACGTGGTGATGTACGAGGGACGCTGCTGCTTGCGCGTCCGTGAAGCGTCCAGTTTTTTTTCTTCGTTTTTCGACTCGCGTCGATTCATGCTGACTCGGGGCTGACTAGCACGGAATCAGGCTGACTTGCTCCGATTCGGGCCGAATCAGTTCGTATTGGCAAAAACCGCTTCCGAGTCAGGCCGCCGATACGGCGATACAGGCGAAATTCAAGCTAAAAAAAAGAGGTGTGAAACGCACCATTTCAAGTCCAGTCTAAAACCTAACTCTCTAACACAGAAAATACACTTTCCGCCTCTCTACTCTCAGACTCTCAACTCTCCCTTTCGCCTCTCGGTCTCACTGTCTCAGCTCTCTGCTCTCACTCTGTCTCCCCATCCTCACTCTCTAAACTAAAACAACTTCAAGTCTCACACTCTCACTATCTCAGTCTCAAATACCAAAATCTGTGGAGAATCAAAACTCGGTTTCCACTCTCAAGCTCATCGACCCAACTCTCAACTCAGGTATCAAAGCTCTCATTCTCATTTCTCAGCTGCCTGTATTGTTGAGAATAAAAAAAATTTGATTGTTTCTTTAGTTATTATAGAAGCTACCCGCGGAGAATATAAAATTTTTAATTATATATATATATGAATATAAAATTTTTAATTTTATATATATATATATATATATATATAAGCTGCCTGTAATGTTGTGAGTTGTTACTTGGGTTTGATTGTTTCTTTAGTTATTATATATCTGTTAAATTATTTGTAGGTTAAATGCGAAATATTAAATTTGCAACGAAGCCACTAGCACAGGCACAAAATCTTATTTTGAGAAAATATATAGAAATATATAAATAAAAATATTTTTAATAATTTTTTAATCGCCGCACCCTGCCTTATCCGCACCTTATTTTTTCAAAAATTACCGAGTCCCGCACCTGCACCCGAATCCCGAAATGCATCTGTGCTTCATAGACAAGAACAACCGAGTGCAAAGAAGCAAAAGAAAAAATAGTAAAAGAAAAGGAGAGCTTAAGTTTAGTTCCACGAAAAAAAATTAAGCATTACTTAGGGGCTGTGCACCGATCTTGTAAAAAAATTTGTTTCATTGAGTTTGTTGAATTCTTGTTGTTTTCTAGTGTTGTTTTGGACCAATTTTTGTGCACAGATTGGTCCGTGAAAGCAGCCCAATAGTCCGCGGTGGGACCAAACCCAATTCTCTCATCCACAATTTTGTGTGGGCTTGGGCTTGAAGGACCTTTCTTCAAAAAGTGGTCCTACGTATTCTTATTGAGAATGAGCTATAAGAGGAATAACTACAAGAAAAGGGAACCTTGTTTAACTTTTTTGTTTTTAATAATCTCTTATTTTATCAGGCTAATACGGAGAATTGTAATTTATAACAACCTTTGCAAGGTGCTATAGATACATGAACATGCCTCGGGCCAATAAGCTTAATAGGGAGGAAACTACAATTTTCTACACAAAGAACACTCAGGTTGATACGAAGAGCCGTATAAGAACCTCTAAGGGTTCCTGAAGTTAAAGGTCAGGAACTCATGATAAATACTAGAGGTTACCTTCTTTTGTTAGGAGGTCCAAACAAGAGTACTTTTAGGACTACCGAAGACCTGTTCTTGAAGAGGATAAATGAGCTATCAAAACAGGGTGGAGAAGTATCTATTCAAGCAGTCATACACTATGAGCTGCTTAAGATTTCCCATTGCACTATGTAATGATTTAATTAACAAGGTGATGAGCAATTTTTGGTACGGGTAGGAAAATAATGAATAAAGGCATAATCTATATCTATATCATCTATAAATACTATGTAACCGAAAACATTTAACTAGTAGTTGATTTCCTCATATTTTGCCACAAAATAGTTTTACTCGTTGTTATGGAAATTCCTAACAGTTCTGCTCAAGTTCTTTTGCAGTGTGACATTCACAGATTCGGTCATGGCTTGATTGTCTTTCGTATCATTTGAAATTCTCATTAATGAAGGAAAATAAGAGCAATTTATACCTAGTAGAGAATTGCGTCAAGGTGATTCTTTGTTGTCGTGCCTCTTCATTTCGGGCCAAGAAGTTCTTTCTAGGATGCTTGAGAATGAATTTCAACAAAACAACATCAGTGGAGTCAAAGCCGACTTGAATGGTCCTGCTGTCACTCATGTCATGTATGCTGATGACATAGTGTTGCTTTCAAAAGCCACTAGAAGTAACGCCTCTACCTTGATTGAATGTATAGAGAAATTTTGCCGCTGGTCAAGACAATGCCTAAATCGTAGCAAAGTTTGGTGTATTCTTCTCCAAGCGCACTCCTAAGCAAACAAGTAGAGCCATTAAGAAAATTTTCCAAATGAGAAAGTCTAAAGAGAGATGATGCTGTATACCTTGGCTCCCCTTTTCCTCTCCAGATCACCCACTAAAGACTTCAAATTTCTGCAAGATAAGCTCGAGGCTAGGCTCACAGGTTGGAGGAGCAAGTGCCTCTCTTGGGCAAGGAAAAGAACCCTTATCAAATCAATAGCTCAATCTATCCCCATCTACACTATGTCATCCTCTAAAATCCCATCCAAAATATGTGATATGCTTGACGCTTCTATCCGTAGATTCTGGCGGTGTCCCAAGGAAAAGGAAGGGAAATATATAGCTTGGAGAGCATGGGACAAGCTTGTCTCCCAAAAAGCAGAGGAGGTCTTTGATTTAAAAAATCTAAGGATGTTAACAATGCGCTAATTTCAAAGCTCCCTTGGATGGTTGCTCCCAAGCAGGACAGCCTATGCATGAGTATTCTAAGATCTAAATATAAAGTCAAGTAGGAGTGGATCCACAAAAGTCCAGCTAGATTGGCTTCTCCAACTTGGAAAACCATTGAAAGTGACAAAAAGATCATAGAAAAAGGTGCGTGCTGCACCATCGGAAATGAGACATTTATCAATATCTGGCAAGATCCATGGGTTCCTTGGATTCCTGAATTCAAGTCCAAACCCAAATCTGAGTAAGTTTTAACTGCCGAACCACCACTTATGGTTTCATAGCTCATCAACAATGACCTTCATAATTGGAAGGCTAACCTTGAAAGTTTACTTGAGAAAACAGAGTTTTTCCAACAATGGCGGAAGAACAAAATAAAAGATTGAGAGAGAGAGAGAGAGAGAGGAAGTGGAGAGAGCTGTGAGAGAATGAATGAAATGAATAGCAACTATTTTCCTACTGATACATCTTTACGTGAATATATATACACAATCACAAAGATAGATTACTCTAACTGCCTAACCGTAGATCCGTAAAAATTGGGACGGTTACACAAGTGAGTGACACGTCATCAGCTACAAGCTCTAACCTCCAGACCGACCTTAATTAACATCACCAACAGCTGGACTTTTCTACAACTGAACTCTGATATTTTACAAGTCAAAGATAAGGTTAGACAGTGTTGAAACACACCATCTTTGACCAATAACACAGCTACTTGACCTGATCAAACCGACACCATTTCTTTAATGAGAAATGATATTATATTTGAAACACTAGCCGTTAGGCACTTCTTTAAATCTATCTTCATCCCCCCTCAAAACCTTGGGCACCACAGTGAACAAGATTTTGGAATAGAGAATCTGGAAACGGTGCGTTGGCAGACTCTTTGTAAAAATGTCTGCAAGCTGATCATATGTAGAGATGTATTTAATCTGAAGATCCTTGGCGCAGAACTCGTTCACGAACGAAATGGTAGTCAACCTCGATGTGCTTCGTGCGAGCGTGAAAAACAGGATTGGAAGCAATAGCTAAGGCAGAGACGTTATCGCACCAAATCTTGGGAGGACGAGCAAGAAAAATGCCCAAATCACGAAGAACCTGACGAATCCAACAAAGTTCAGCAGCAGTGGAAGCTAGAGCACGGTACTCAGATTCAGTGGAGGATCTGGAAACCGTTAGTTGTTTCTTCGCACTCCAAGTGATGAGGATGGTCCCCAGATACACAATAAAGCCAGTAGTAGATCTTCGATCATATGGGTCACCAGCCCAATCTGAATCGGAGAAGGCAGATAGTGACAAAGGACTAGGCATAAGAAGAACACCAAAATGTTGTGTACCAACTAAATAACGGAGGATGCGTTTAGCGGCAACAAGATGAACATCTGTGGGGAAGGACATGAATTGACAGACCTGATGCACAGCAAAGCTTAAATCTGGCCTTGTGAAGGTGAGATAGTGCAGAGAGCCAACAAGACTGCGATAAACATGAGGATCAGGAAGAGCTAAGCCATCATCTGGAACAAGACGAACATTGGGAACACAAAGTGTTTTGGCAGGCTTAGAATGAAGCATATTATGCTTAGTGAGAAGGTCAGTGATGTATTTAGCTTGATTGATAAAAAGCCCCTGTGGGGAGATGAATGTGAAGTCCCAGAAAGTAGTGTAAATCCCCCAAATCCTTCAACTTAAAAGTTTGGCTCAACTGGGCAATAAGAGATTGAATGAACACTGGAGAGTTACCAGTGAGAATGATGTCATCAACGTAAACCAGGAGATACACAAGAACGCCATTATAACGAAGAATAAACAGAGATGAATCTGCCTGAAAAGATGCAAATCCCATGTGAAGGAGGTGAGTAGAAAACCTCTCAAACCAGGCACGGGGAGCCTGTTTCAGCCCATAGAGAGATTTTTGAAGCTTACAGACATAGTTAGGAAACCTGGGATCAACATAACCAGAGGGCTGGACCATGTGAACAGTCTCTTTGAGATGACCATGGAGGAAAGCATTACGCACATCAAGCTGCTTTAAGGGCCAATTAAACTGAACAGCAAGGGATAAAATGATCCTCACAGTAGGAGGCTTAATGACAGGGCTAAACGTCTCATCAAAATCCACACCAAATTGTTGATGGAAGCCCTTTGCCACAAGTCTTGCTTTGTAACGACTGATGGAGCCATCACTTTTGCGTTTAAGTTTGTATACCCACTTGCATCCCACAACATTCTGACTGGGATGAGAAGGAACAAGGATCCAAGTATCCTGTCTTTGAAGAGCCTCAAACTCTTCATCCATGGCTTTACACCACTGAGGATATTGGACTGCAATTTTGAAGCTTGGTGGCTCCAATTTTGAGTAGTCAATCTTAGCAGTGAGAGCCTGAATAGCAGTAAAGGCTTTGGGTTTGGAAATACCATTTTTAGACCTAGTGACCATTGGATGAGTGTTGGAAGGAATTAAAGGTAAGGAAGCAGGTGTGGGGTTAGATGTAGGGGTAGGGACAGGCTCAGATGTAGGATGTGGAGATGGAGGATCGCTAGAAGATATAGAAGTGGACGAAGAGGTGGGCTAAGACTGAATAATGTGAGAATGAAGTAATGCGGCATCTGGAGTAGGCTGAGTAGATGGGACTTAAGGAGGCTGAGTAGAAGTATTAGGAGATGTAGGTGTAGAATGACATATATGAGAAGAATGCCAAGAACCAGAAGATAAAGGAGAAGTCTCAGGATATAAAAACTCAGACTCATTGAATAGAACATGTCTAGTGATGTATATTCTGTGAGTTGTAGGGTCAAGGCAAATATAGCCCTTGGAGTGTGTGGGATAGCCAAGAAACAGACATGGTTTAGTATGTGGTTGAAGTTTGTGAGAGTTGTAAGGCCGAAGCAAGGGAAAACATGTGCAGCCAAAGACCCTAAGGTGACTAATATTAGGTTTAGAGTTGTATAGCTTTTCCCAAGGTGACAGATTGTTTAGGATAGGAGTAGAAAGTCTATTTATAATGTGTGTAGCTGTAGAAACAGCATAGGACCAATAGGAAATAGGAAGATGGGAATGGGAAAGTAGAGTAAGTGAACACTCCACAAGGTGTCTGTGTTTCCTTTCTGCCACACCATTCTGTTGTGGTGTGTGTGGACAAGAAAGTTGGTAAGTGATACCTTGGGTTGAGCAGAATTATTTAAAGGCATTAGAGGTAAACTCTCCACCACAATTTGTCCTTAAAATCTTGATTTTATGGTCAAGCAAATTTTCTACCGTGGCTTTGAAATACTTGAAAATAGTAAAGACATTAGATTTAAATTTGAGCAGGTAAAGCCAAGTGAATTTAGTAAAATCATCAACAAACACCAAATAGTATTTGTAATCATTGATTGAAACAACTGGAGCAGGACCCCATACATCACTATGAACAAGTTCAAGAGGTCTAGATGACTTAAAGACAGACTCTTTGAAAGGTAATTGACACATTTTGCCACTGAGGCAATGTTTACAGTGTGGAACAACAGAATCTTTATTGAATACAATATCTGGACTAGCAGATTTATTGAAAACAGGAGGACAGAAAGTGGAATTTAGAACACTATCACTGGGATGGCCTAGCCTATTATGCCACAACAAGCTATTGGTTGATTTCTGAGCATGGAAAACATGATTGGAGTGAGACTGTGATGGAGCTTGGACAGATTTTGATTTTGAGTAGATTGGGTAAAGGCCATTCTTACTCAAGCCCTAGTAAAGGATTCTCCCCGTAGGAATATCCTGAATAAGGAATTTGTGTGCATCAAAATAACATGAGCAATTATTATGAAGACAAAGTTTGTGTACAGATAGAAGATTAGATGCAATTCTAGGCACATGTAGGACATTTCTTAGTTGAAATTGATGAAATTTGGTGTGAAGAGAAGAATTACCTATATGGTTAATAGGAAGAGATTGACCATTACCAACTGCTATCTGATCAGGCCCTTTATACTGAGATTGACTTGTCAGATTGTTGAGATTTGCAGTGATATGGTCTGAAGCCCCTGAATCAGTAAGCCATGGATCTGAGTTGCCAAGAATTGCAGTGTTTGATGCTGTTGCCATGGCAGCCAACTTGGTTGGTGGATTCTTGCCTTGATAGGCAAAATCCATTCTGTGGTAACAATCTAGGCCTGTATGACCCATCTTACCACAAATTTGGCATTGTGGATGATCAGGCTTACTAGATTGATTTTGTGAATGATGCTGTGATGAGAAATTGGAATTATAGAAGCCTGAGTTACCACCAGAGTTACTACCAGTGTTGTAGAAACCTGAATTACCACTGGTGCTGCCTTGAGAATGAGGTGTGTAATTGTTTGATCTACCACCACCTCTACCTCTGTTAAAATTGTTTCTTCCTCTTCCTCTTGTAGAACCTTGGTTCAGATACATGTTGGATTGTGAATTTCCTCCATTGCCATTTGTCTTAAAGTTAGAAGCACACATGGCAAGGGAATGCGGAACAGATTCTGAAACTTCCATCATAGCTTGTTCCTCACTCTGAAGCATGATAGAGAGTTGTTCATAGGAGATAGGATCACTTCTGGTGCGAATAGCAGAACAAAAGTGTGCAAACTCCTTAGGTAAACCTCTGAGAACTATACAAATCAGCTCCTCATTATCAACGACAACTCCAACTGCAAGAAGCTTATCTCTAGCTATCTTGATCTTTTGCAGGAATCCATTAACAGATTCATTACCTTTCTTCAGGCTTTGCAATTCAAGCTTAAGATTCAGTATATTGGCTCTAGATGTTGATGTGAACCTTCGATCCAAAGTGTTCCACACCTCCTGAGCATTTGTGATCCCAACAACCAGAGAGAACATCTGAGGTGTTAGTGTTGAGTTGATCAAAGAAAGAAGAGCTTTGTCTCTTATCCTCCATGTTTGATAGTCTAGATTCACTGTAGTTGTTGGATTGCCCTGTGCATCACGCAGAAAAGGACATGGTGGTGAAATTGAGCCATCATTGTGCTCAATCAAAGAGTAGGCTTCAAGGATAGTCACCAATTGGTGCTTCCATGGAATATAGTTGCTGTAGTCAAGTTTAATGGACATCAGGTTGGACATGTTAGACAGAAGAAGTAATGGCGATTGAGTGGGAGTGATGGTGTTGCTAGTCGAAGAAGAAGTAGTTGTAGAGGCAGTTGTGGAAGCCATGGTATTTGGCTCTGATACCATGAAAGTTTACTTGAGAAAACAGAGTTTTTCCAACAATGGCGGAAGAACAAAATAAAAGATTGAGAGAGAGAGAGAGAGAGAGAGGAAGTGGAGAGAGCTGTAAGAGAATGAATGAAATGAATAGCAACTATTTTCCTACTGATACATATTTACATGAATATATATACACAATCACAAAGATAGATTACTCTAACTGCCTAACCGTAGATCTGTAAAAATTGGGACGGTTGCACAAGTGAGTGACACGTCATCAGCTACAAGCTCTAACCTCCAGACCGACCTTAATTAACATCGCCAACAGCTGGACTTTTTTGCAACTGAACTCTGATATTTTACAAGTCAAAGATAAGGTTAGACAGTGTTGAAACACACCATCTTTGACCAATAACACAGCTACTTGACCTGATCAAACCGACACCATTTCTTTAATGAGAAATGATATTATATTTGAAACACTAGCCGTTAGGCACTTCTTTAAATCTATCTTCATTATCCATGACACTTTCGATGATGCCTCTACTCAAGCCATTCTCTCCATTCCACTCCTTGCCAGACAAGCTGATTTGGGTGCATAATCCTAAAGGAAACCTCTCAGTCAAATCAGCTCTATCCTTTATGATCCTACAAAGCAACATGCCCAGCCCACCAGCTGCCTTGAAATAAACATTGGAAGCTTAAAATGCTAGAGAGTTATGGCACGTTGGGGTTAATGCCCTCCCCACAAGAGAAAATCTCCATCAAAGGATACCCATCTCAGACTCAATTTGCGTTCTCTGTGTTGAATATCTTGTAAATATCTGAGTCTTGTAGATATTTGTCACATAGAATATCTTGGAGATATTATCTTGTAGCTATTAGTTTAGTAGTTTTTGTATTGTAGTTTTGTATATAGCAGTGCTTGTATTACACGGGTGTAGATATTACAGAGCATACTTAGTTAGTTAGGCCACTTGTCATGTTTGTATTGGTTGATTGTATTGCTTGACTTGGTCATTTGGTTGCTTTGTTTCTGCTATATAAAGAAACAGAGTCAATTATTTTAATATATAGAAATCATTTTTCTTAAAGCTCAGAATGTTCATTCTCTCTCTCTGCATGCCTTCACATCTCTGATTGCTTTCCACCATTGCTAAACTTTCTTCGAGCTTACATTCTTGATTTCAACATGGTATCAAAGCTGAACTAGATCAGAGAATCGTTCAAGTCTGGTATTCTCTGATTCTTCCTAGTTCAATTTCGTTTTCTGATTTCTTGGTGCTTCTTTCAAATCAATTAGAAATTTCCTTCATTGTGTTTCTGATTGATTCTTGCGCTAAGTTCATCACTCTCTAGATCTTGATTTCTTTAGTATATTGAAATCTAGATTCTTTTTCTTCATAATTGGAAATTGATTTCTTTCCAATCTTAGGGTTTCAATTCCCGATTTGCAGTGAGTTCATCAAGATTGTAAATTGAATCTTGATTTGATTTCTTAGGGTTTCAATTCCCAAATTTGTTGTTCTCTATTGTGATTTCATCAAGATTGTATATTGAATCTTGATTTGATTTGGTTGTAGATCATATCACTGCATTCATTGTTCTTTGAAGAATTCTTTGGAAAGTCTGGTTTTTTTTCTTTTGCCAATTCTTGTTTGGAACTCTGTATCTTCATCATTGTACTAAGTATGACTGAAAGTACATCTAGTGCAACTGCTCATACTGTCCAGCCTTGGGAAAATTCCTCTAGTCCATATTTCCTATCCTGGTGATAATCCTGGTGTTTCATTGGTCGTTCAACCTCTTACTGAGGAGAATTATAACACTTGGAGTAGGGCTATTCTAATCTCTTTGGATGCCAAGACCAAACTAGGGTTCATTGATGGCTCAATTTCTAAGCCACAATCCATTAACCATCCTCTATACATTGCTTGGTGTAAATGTAACAGCACAATATTAGCTTGGTTGTTCAATTCTGTTTCTAAGGATTTACAATCAAGCATAGTGTATTTCAAGATTGCAAGAGAGGTCTGGCTTGACCTACAATACAGGTTTGGATAAGGCAATGGCCCTAGGATCTTCAAATTAAGGAAGGAAGTTAGCTCTTTAACTCAAGAGGATTTAAGTATCAATGCATACTACACAAAGTTTAAGGGTCTTTGGGATGAATTTTCTACCTATAGAACCTGTACTTGTGGACACCATGTGGAGGATTGTACTATGTCATTCTTGATGGGATTGAATGAGACTTATACTGCAATCAGAGGTCAAATTCTTCTTATGGATCCCATACCTCCTTTGAGTAAGGTTTTCTCTCTTTTGCTTTAAGATGAGAAGCAAAGAAAGGTTAGTGCTGGGAAGAAGGTTTTGACTGACACAGCAGCTGTATTGGTAGCATTGGGACCCGAGTCTAGTGGTAATGTCAAGAATTTCAATAAGTCAAGGACTGGCAGACCTCAATGCACTCACTGTGGTGCTATGGGACATGTAGTTGATAAATGTTACAAACTACATGGTTACCCTCCTGGGTATAAGTTCAAGAACAAGTCTCAAACCTTTGCAAGCAATCTGGTTACAACTGAGGATACCTCTAATGAACTTGTCTCCCTCACTAGAGCTGAGTATCAACAACTGGTTGGTTTACTGAATTCACAATGTCATTTTGGTACTCAAGCCCCACCAGAAGCAAGTTTGGCCACTACCCATCAGGTTGCTAGCATCATAACTTAGCCTCCTCTTGTTTCTCAACCACCATTTGGTTCTCAAGGTCAAGAGCTATCAAGTATCTGGTTTTCTCCATCCTTTGAGTATTCAGTTTTCTCTTCCAGTGTCAATACTTCACATATAAGCTCCACTGATTGGATTCTTAACAATGGAGCTACTGACCACATGGTTCATTCTCTTCATTTTTTCATTCTTCTGTTCAGATTTCTATTAGATTACCTAATGGTGATATGGTCAAGGTGACTCATATAGGCATTGTTCAAGTTTCTGCATCTTTACTCTTAGAAAATGTTCTTTGTATTCCTAGTTTCTCTTTCAACCTTATTTCTATTAGCAAACTGACCTAGAATTCTTCTTGTTGCTATATATTTCTCTCCAATTTTTGTTTTCTCTAGGACTTACAGCATTGGAAGATGATTGGATTGGGTAAAAAGTAAGGAGTCCTTTACACACTGCAGTGCACTTCACAGGTCACTCTACCAGATTCTGTTTCTGAGGCTTTGTCTATGTCGTCATCATGTTTTCATGGAAAAAGTGTTAATCCTTGTAATCTTGATTCTTCTGATAGTGTTTTTAGGCTATGGCACTATAGATTAGGTCATCCATATTCACAAAGATTGACTTTGTTGAATAATATTGTACCTGATATCAAATCTTGCAATAATACTAAGCCTTTTGACTGTCACATTTGTCCTTTAGCTAAACAGCACAGATTGCCTTTTACTCATTCTTCTAGCATTTCTTTATCTTGCTTTGATTTGGTTCATGCTGACATTTGGGGACCATATTCCACTCCTTCCCTGAATGGATCAAAGTATTTTCTAACTTTGGTTGATGATCACAGCAAGTGTACTTGGGTATATTTGTTGAAGCACAAGTCTAATGCTTCAACCTTAATTCCATCCTTCTTTCATATGATTTTGACCCAATTTAATGTTCCTATCAAAGTGTTTAGGTCAGACAATGGACCTGAATTTTCCCTTTCTTCCTTTTATGCTTCTAAGGGTATCATTCATCAATTGTCTTGTGTTGAAACTCCACAGCAAAATGCTGTGGTTGAAAGAAAACATAGGCATCTTTTAAATGTTGCTAGAGCCTTAAGATTTCAGGTTAATTTGCCTTTGAAATTTTGGGGGGATTGTGTCTTGATAGCAACATATCTCATTAATAGGCTTCCTAGTCTATTGTTACAAAATCTTACTCCTTACGTGAAAGTCTTAGGTCATCCTCCTACCTATGATCATCTTAAGTCTTTTGGCAGTTTGTGTTATGCTTCAACCTTAACTAGACATAGAACAAAATTTGATCCTAGAGCTAAAGCATGCATTTTCATTGGCTATCCTTTTGGTACCAAAGGTTATAAATTGTATGATTTTGCTTCTAAGACTGTTTTCTTGTCTAGGGATGTCATTTTTAAGGAGTTCATTTTCCCTTTTAAACATTGGACTGCTAAACCTGTCATATCTTCTACTTCCAATTCTTCTCTTATATTTCCACCTCAAAATTCGGTTCCAGATATTCCTCCTTCTGTTTCTGCAGAATTTTCTCTTCCTTTCTCTTCTGTTGATCCTGATGTTCCCCCAGATGAATTTCCTGACCTTGTGCATTTTGATTCAGCTCCTTCTCCATCTGTTTTTGTTCATTCTGATCATAATGAACTTCTTGATCCTATTTCTTCTCCTGTACCTAAGTTACCACTTGTTAGAAGGTCTTCTCAGCCTCAAAAGCCACCTTTATATCTTCATGACTATCATTGTAATCTTGCATCTGCTCATGTGTTGGCCACTGCTTCTCTACCTCAATCTCATGATTCTTCTATTTCAGACAGTCCAGGTATTCTTTACCCTCTTTCTTCTACTCTTTCATATAATAGATTGTCTACTTCACATAAGGCTTTTGCCATTGCTTTGATTGTTGCCAAGGAACCTACCTCTCATGCTCAAGCCTTGACTAATCCTTTGTGGCAAGCTGCTATAAAGGATGAGATTGATGCTCTTCAAGCTAACAACACTTGGGTTATGACCAAACTTCCTCCTGGCAAGGTTCCCATTGGCTGCAAGTGGGTATACAAGATTAAACTCAAGGCAGATGGGTCTGTTGAGAGATACAAGGCAAGACTAGTTGCAAAAGGATTCACTCAAGCTGAGGGTATTGATTATTATGAGACTTTCTCTCCTGTGGTGAAGTTTGTCACTGTTAGAACATTGTTGGCTCTTGCTGCCGTTTATGGTTGGCATCTCTCTCAATTGGATGTCAACAATGCCTTTCTTCATGGGGATTTAGATGAAGAGGTATACATGGTTCCTCTGCCTGGATTTGACAACAAGGGGGAGGTCTGTAAGCTCATAAAGTCTCTTTATGGACTCAAGCAAGCTATTAGACAGTGGTTTGCTAAGTTGTCTGCTACTATCATTGCTAATGGTTTCATCCAATCCAAATCTGACTATTCAGTCTTCACCAAGGTCCACAAAGGTTCAATCATCATTTTGCTAGTGTATGTTGATGACATTCTTATAGCTAGCAATAATGTGGATGCTGTCAACACCTACAAGCTTTTCCTAGACAACAAATTCAAGCTAAAAGATCTTGGCACTTTGAAGTATTTCTTAGGCCTTGAAGTTGCTAGAACTGAGAAGGGTATTAGTTTATGTCAAAGGAAATTTACCTTGGAGTTGTTTTATACGGGTTTGCTAGCTAGCAAACCTGCTAATGTGCCAATGGAGTAGTCTGCCAAATTCAGTAGTTCAATGGGAGAGGATGTTCCTGATTCTTCCTTGTATAGAAGGTTGATAGGTAAATTGCTCTATTTGACACTCACCAGACCAGACATATGCTATTCAGTACACAAACTTAGTCAGTTCATGAGTTCTCCCAAAGTGCCTCATTTGCAAGCAGCTTATAGAATTCTTAAATATCTAAAGAAGACACCAGGTCAAGGGTTATTTCTCTCTGCAAACTATGAATTGAAGCTTAAGGCCTACTATGATGCTGACTGGGCAACATGTCCAGATACTAGAAGGTTTATATCAGGTTTTTGTGTCTTTCTTGGTGAGTCTTTGATTTCTTGGAAGTGTAAAAAGCAACAAGTTGTATCAAGATCTTCAGCAGAATCTGAGTACAGATCAATGGCTACAGTCACAAGTGAAGTTGTTTGGTTGATAGCTTTGCTCAAGACTTTTGGACTAGAGCACAATCATGCAGCTTCCCTTTACTGTGATAGCAAGGCAGCTATTTATATTGCTGCAAATCCAGTTTTCCATGACAGAACAAAGCACATCGAAATAGACTACCACTTCATCAGAGAAAAAATTCAAGCTGGAGTGATCAAGACCTTCCATGTACCTACTAGACACCAGATTGCGGATTTCTTTATTAAGGCACTCGGGTATAAGCAATTTCATTATCTATTATCCAAGATGAATCTAGTCAATATATATAGTTCATCTTGAGGGGGAGTGTTGAATATCTTGTAAATATTTGAGTCTTGTAGATATTTGTCACATAGAATATCTTGGAGATATTATCTTGTAGCTATTAGTTTACTAGCTTTTGTATTGTAGTTTTGTATATAGCAGGGCTTGTATTACACGGGTGTAGATATTACAGAGCATACTTAGTTAGTTAGGCCACTTGTCATGTATGTATTGGTTGATTGTATTGCTTGACTTGGTCATTTGGTTGCTCTGTTTCTCCTATATAAAGAAACAGAGTCAGTTATTTTAATATATACAAAATCATTTTTCTCAAAGCTCAGAATGTTCATTCTCTCTCTTTGCATGCCTTCACGTCTCTGCATGCTTTCTGCCATTGCTGAACTTTCTTTGAGCTTGCATTCTTGATTTCAACACTCTGCATCCATAAGAATCACTTACTCATCTCTTTCTCCTCTACCCCGTTATGGCTATTTGGTTCTGTAGCTGCTGGGGTTCAAATCAAATATGCATCACATCACTTCCCAAGAAGGTATATGCAAACTTATTCTAGAACCTCTCTACAAATGAGCACGACATTACTATTTCACTCCCTACAAATGTTGATAGGATTGAAGAGAGTAAAAGATAGAAAATGTTCATAATAAAAGGTGAAGAATTATGTAGATAAATTTTGATTAAACATGAAATTTTGTTAGATTAGCAAAGTGTTTGACATAAACTAATAAGGCATGTGAAGATCTCATATTTTATCATCTTAAGAAAGTTTACTCAAACCATAAGGTTAACACTTACTCCTGCTATGTTTTATGGAGTCTATTCCTCTAGATTTATTTTCTATGATTGTAGTTGATTTATCAACTATTTAATAACATGCTTGATGCCTTTTTCCTCAAAAAAAAAAAAAAAAAAAAAAAAAAAAAAAAAAAAAAAAAAAAAAAAAACCTACTCAAAATGACCAATTATTACAAGAGTATTAAAATAATTTCCATTTGATTTACTCTAAGAAAAATTCTGTTAAACTTTCAACTTTCAAGTGGTTCAGCAATCATTAAGATAATTTTCATAATGTTAGTAAAATATAAAATTTATACTTTCATTTATTATTAAGTTTGTTATCGAAGATTAAACTCTATTACTAATAATTTAGTATGATTAAACTATTACACGCTATTTTTATGTTCTAAAAAATTTTAAATTATACTTCACTTAAAATTATATTACCAAATGTTTCAAGTAATTTAAAATAAAATTTTACTATTTATTTAGATTATAAATCATATAACTTTATGTTTTAATATTTATAATTTATATACTACACACTCTGTACGCACAAAGTGACTCAATACATGTATATAGTACATGTTTCAAAATTAATTAGTTTTTATCATGTGGCTCTAAAATTATTAATATAATTTCGACATATATAACTTTTAATTAAGTCTATCGCATAGGCATAATACTAGTTTTAAAAATAAAATAAAAGAATATATGTGGTCGTGGATTTATTGTTGATCTCAATTCAATTGAAATTAAGTTTTCCTCAGTTGAGTTTCTATTATATTAAATAAAACAAAAATAATAAATATATACGCCAATACTAACGTATATATCACAAGTTGCGCAAGTTATAATTTAGTGGTGTAGTCCCCCCAGCAGTCACGAGTGCCGAAACCTCGAGTGTCATGGACACCTCCTTCTTCAAATTATTTATTTTTAAATCAACATTGATTGAGCCATTTTCAAAGAAGAAAACAACTCTAGGATAGGAGTTATCATTTGCAACTTTCAAGGACTTGCAATTGCCTCTTTATCTCAACAGCTACCACACACTTTTCAGGTTTAGGAGATAGAAGTTATAGCTGTAGGTCGGGGGCCAAAATGGGCTTTTACCTCTTTCTCACAAACTTTCCAGTAAAATGCCCTATGTTTGAAACTATTTAGGAAAATACCCTTATTTTGAAACTCGATATTTAGAAAATCGAGTTATAGCGAACGTGGACTTAGAATTTTTTTTTTTTTTTTGGAACTCGAGTTCTTTGCATGGAACTAGAGTTTCTTGCATGGAACTCGAGTTCCCTGAACTCGAGTTTCAGAATTTTTTTTTTTATTTTTTATTTTCAGTTCACTATAACTCGATTGTCCAAAAATCGAGTTTTAAATTGAAACTCGATTTTTTAGAAAATCGAGTTTCAAAACAGAGGCATTTCCCTAATTAGTTTGAGAAAGAGGGCATTTTATTAGAAAGTTTGTGAGATAGGGGCAAATGCCCATTTTGGCTGTAGGTCGAGCTCTTGAGTTTGGTGCAAAGATTGGGGTTGAGCGAGTTGTGCTGGAAGGTAATTATGAGGTGATTATGAAAGCACTGGTGGAGGATAGGGTGTATTTGGCCTCTTTAAACCCTCTTGGTCAAGATGCTAAGTTTTTTTTCACAATTGCTTTACTCTCATACAAGGAGAGAAAAGGTAATAAACTTGCCCACTGTATTGACTCTAGAGTATGGACTAGGGGCGGAGCCAGGGGGTGCCATGGTCCCCCACTGAGTTTTGAAAAATTCCCCGAATAGTAGTAAAAAAAAAATAAATAAATAAATAAAAAACCCTAAAAATTAGGAAAAACTTAATCACTGCCCCCTCCCCCCTAAGATTTTTGACAAAAAATACATATAGCAATTTCAGTTCCTAAAAACCTAGCACATTCTTTGGCCCATAAATAATTTTGCAAAAAAAAAAAAAAAAAAAAAAAAAAAAAAAAAAAAAAAAAAACTCAAATCCCTTGTAAATTAGGACTCCAATATCTGAATAAGTACACAAAACACAACTCAAACTTCCTAACCTCAAAGATCCAAACTTCACAAATCACTGCTGTTTATATATTAAAAAAAAAAAAAAATGCTCCTACACCTCCAACTGCACTCGAGCAAGTGACCATGACAACCACTAACAAATTAGCCCCACTCGACATTTCTACAACCTCCACAACTCCGCTTCCACTGCCTCGATCAATCGTTAATGTGGTATGAGTTTCTCACTCTCTCTATCTATGTGGTTTTTTTTTTTTTTTTTTTTTTTTGAGAATACTAAGTATTTTTAACACACACATAGGGAGATGAAAGAAATTCTTAAAGAAACTGACAATGATGTATATCCAAAATGGTCTAATTCTTGGATACATAGTATAAGTTTTAAACCTCTTTAACTCGCACTTATTTTTCCAATATGGGATTAACCCACTTTTTTTTTTTTTTTTTTTTTGAGAATACTAAGTATTTTTAACACACGCACAAAGAAAGGGAAGAAGATCTTAAAGAAACTAACAATATTGTATATCTAAAATGTCCTAACTTTTAAATATACAGCACAGACTTTAAACATTTATATTCTGTTGTCTGCAAATTTAACCATATAGATTTTAGACTAAGAAGAAGACTGAGAGTAAAGTAGTTTTTTCACTCTTTGGACTTAACACACTACAATACAATAAATATTTGTACTCTAAGTTTGAAAAGTCAAGACACCACCACCGATGACACTTCATTGCACAACACAATAACAAAAATTAAATAATAAAAAACCTAAAGCAACCACGGATTGTTTCGTACTGTAGCCTAGTTAACACTTAAATTGAATTTATTATAATTTGATAAAAGTAATTTTTTTAATTATTTGTTTAATTGATAATAGTAGCTTGGATAATTAAATTAACTTATTGTTTATAGACTTGTCAGGATGAAGATTCGTAACAAGACGGACAATGAGTTCTTGAGTGAGTGATTCCTAAAATATTTAGCTCAAAATCAATTATAAATTATGTTAATGCCATTAAAGAGCTAATGACACATCTTTATTAAGTTATAGTTAATTTGTTCAAATAAATTTGATTTCAATTATTATTTTTGTTGATACTTAAAGAATTTTATCGTGTTTATCTAGTTGAATAAAAACTGTTTTAAATCATTTTTTTTTAATACTTAAGAATTTTATTGTATTTACCTTAACCCTCTCTAAAATAAATTAATGGCTCTGCCACTATCCTCAAGTGATTTTCTCAATAAAATACTCAAAAATTTTTTTTTTCAATTTTGTGTGTTTAAGAGGTTGAAAGTCTCTATTCTTCGATAGGATCCTACCAAGACGTATAATTCACTATTTATTTCAATGTATTGCATTGACCATGGACTTTGGGAGCCAATTGCATTTACTCCACACATTTTCAGAGATAAATATTTCCTAGTTACACAGCCAGCTGGCTGTAATCTGGTTGTATGTTTTTCTTTTCAAAAAGAATAAAAATTCAACACAATTTATCTGCTCAACCCAGCATTTGTGTCCACTAGAACCAAACATATGCCAATGTATTGTCCCATAAAAGATGTATTGTGGATCACAATACATCTTTTATGGGACAATACATTGGCATATATATGTTTGGGATCTTTTATGTGTTCACTAGGGTCCGTTTGGGATCTGTTTATTTTGTTGGAACTGAAAATTTTTTACTGAAAATACTGTAAATAAAGGTAAAAATTAGCTGAAATAGTACAGCGAGACCCACGAATAATATCAAAAAGTGCAGTGGGACCCAAAAATAATAGCAAAAATAAGCTGAATAGTAAAATAAGTTGGCAAAAATAATTTTTGCCAAACGGATGGGAACATCATTTTTAGCTTTTTTCTAAAAACTTTTTATTGAAAGTATGCTAAAATATATTCGTAACCTGAAAAAATTTTAAAAAGTGAGAAAAGGTAGGAAAAAGTAAGGTTTTAAAAAATTATATATAATAAAAGCTAAAAGTTGAAGCTGGTGCCAAATATACTCTAAATAAGACATTGTGGGTGACATGGCAAGTAAGATGATGGTCATCAATTTTTAATGATTAGTCTTCTTCTTCTTATTGGTTAGGACTACAAGGTTAGTATAAGAGTATTTACATCAATCAATGTATAATAGAAAAATGTGTAGAATTTAAACAGTTTTGCTTAAAAATGATCCACATCATTTTGTATATAATTATGTGTAGGGTCTTGATTTTCAGTCCAAGCCCAAAACATATGGGATGTTGGCCTAATGAGCCCAGTACAATAAATTTGTAGAGAGTGGGTTGAAGAACTAAGCCCTAATGAATTGAACAATGGATATGTTTAAATTGAATGACTGTCAAACACAAATAAGAGATTTAATCTTAATATATTTTCAATCCGAGGAGACTCCCCTTTCTATATATTAATCATAGATGGATACAAAGATAATTTAGATCGCTACAGTGTTTTTCTCTCTTTTTTCTGATCCCTATTTCATAAAGAACCTTTCACATTATATATCCTCCTTTGGACCATCTTCATCCTACACTTGTTGATCATTCGAGCCCTTACTTGAGTACCTATCCCATTAGACACCCTCTCTGGTTTTCTATGAGTTGTGGTAGCCAAGGTAGCACTGTTCAGAGGTCTTCTCCACATAAATGCAGCCAGAAAAGTAGTTACAATGCATTTAATGCGGTGGTGGCAACTTTTCCTTAGATACTTTTTAGGTTTCCTTCCTTTTTGTATGTTCATGAGGCATGTCCTTATCATTGGAGCTTCTTGGAGGATCACTCTAATTGCTAGCGTATGTACTTTGAACTATGTTCATCATATCCGAGAAGGAATTCCTCCTTGGATCATCCTCCATTCATTCCCTACTTATGAGACTTTAACTAGGAACTCCTAATAACTATTTGTTCCTCCTCGGACCTATCAATGTCCGTGGACAAAGCCTAAGGCCCAATATATGATCTTGGGCCCTCAACCCTACAATAACCCCTCAAAATTCCGATTTTTTCCTCCCATCCGAGGAGAAAAAGTGGGGTTTTGATTTTTAAGAGATAAGATCAATTGAGTTTTTGATTCACACGTGTGAGAGTGTGGTTTTACGCGTCTCATAATTGTCACTGACGCTTCGTAGCCCACGAGGCATTATTAATTACTCCAAGCGGCTTTTTGTCCCCTACATCCAAAGGCTAACATTTTTCCTAGAATTTTGAGCGAGAGTATTCCCACTTATTTTCTCCCTCTATATAAAGCCTTGAGGGAACTCATTTTCCTATTTTCTTCAAAATCTTCAAGAACTCCAGAGAATTCCAGTGCCCCGTCTCACAAAACACTCTAAACTCTTGAGTCTCCATAGCTATTTCTTGTAAGAAGTCTTCGAAAATCTTTCTAAAAGTTTCAGAGATTAGCATACGTGTTTCCGTAAGTCTTTATTTCTTTATATTCTCCTTTTTCTTCTCGGCCTTCCTCCTCAGCCTTTCTTTTTTAGAAGCCTTTCCCTGCGTCATTTCCGTTTACTTAGATAGGTTGGTTCAAGAACTTAGTAGATTCACTGGTCAGTATGGAGGGTTTTAAGGCTAAATATCATATCTCACAGGGGGTGGTTTTAGAATATTGTCCTCCGGACCGAGTACTTACTGACAAAGATGTGGGTCAAGTCGTCATTCCCATGATTGCTTTCGTAGAGGGAGGAATGACGCTTCCCATAGGTAGGATAACCAGAGACTATTTGATTAACCACAGATTGACCCCCTACTAGTGCGCCCTTAACCTATTTAAGGTCTTGGGTTGTGTAGACGTTCTCAACGAGTAGCTGGGCTTAGGGCTCACGTGGCACGATGTGGTTCACATGTACTAGTGCCACAAGCTGCTATCTAATTTTGGACTACAAGTTGCTATCCTGCATCTTCCAGGATGTAGGCCAGGAAATAAGGGCTGGAAGTCCCAAATTGGCTCAGATCGACGTCTCCATGCCAGGATTTTTGGCTTGGAGGGATCTTTCCCCGATTGTGTTGCCACCCCAATACGCTCCTCAGCAAGTAGCTGCTTTAAGAGAGGAGTCGGCCTCATCTCGCCATTCTTTAGAAGCCGAGATCGACCAATTCCATTTTGGAGAAGAGGAAGGGGTTCCAAAAAGGCCGGTAGAGCTCTCGGATTCGGAGACTGAGTCTGATAGGTTTTCTACCGTCCATCATCCCAGATTAATAGTCGCTCGGCCAGACACAAGTTCCAAGGAATGAGAAAGTATGGATTTGAAGTAAAGAACAGGTTTAAAGGGTCTGATGGCGAACAGGAACAAGAGACAAACCTCCAAAGATGTCCCCAAGACACAAGTTCCTCCCAGCCTCCCTCCTCCTCCCCCGCCTCCCACTGACCTCGGACTGCAGGCCAACCTGAATCTGAGGAAGAAAAGGCCAGTTGAGGACTTGGAGGAGGGCGAGGTTGGTCCTCAAAAGGGGGCCAAACAACAGAGGAAGGGAAAAGAACCTAAGGACAAGAGAGCCAAGTCTGTGGACAATTGGGACGAGGTTGAAGTGCGACAAGGACAACACACCTGGTCCTCTAGGTGGGCTATTCTGAGAAACATAAAGAGGCTATCCAGGCTTGCGATAGTGCTGAGGCAGGTCTGAAGACCACAGAAAGGTAGGCTGAGGATATGCGCCAGAAGCTGCACATAACAAAGATAAATCTGGCCATCGAAAAGCAAACTGTCTTGGATCTCAAGGCGGAGCTGCAGAAAGCCAGGAGGTAGCCCGGGTGGCCAGGGAAGCAGTTAAGGCCACGGTGACGGCATCCTATGAGCGTGGGATGAAGGATACGGAGGAGGTGGCTGTAATATGCAGGGACTACTACACCGAGTCTTGGAGATTGGTGATGGACCGGGCAAGAGTCCCTGCAAACTCCTAGCTGAAGAGGGTTGAGAATATCTTCTTCCTAGAGGATATTCGAGAAATCCCCGAGTCAGACCCTCCTCTCGAGCAGTTCCTTTCTACCCAAGCTCCCCTTCTTAATGCCGAAGTTCCTAAGGGGGCAGGAGTGGATAAGGAAGCTCAGCCACCAATGAAGGATAAGCCCTCTGAGGACTCCCTCACAATCAGGAATGTGGTTTCCTAGGCCAAGGACGCGGAGTCTAAGTCTAAAGCTAACAGCGTCCATTCCAAGGCTGTTGATCCCAAGAAAGACCCCCTCAAAGACAAGGCCTAGAACCCTAGATATAGAATTTTCTTTTGTAGCCTTTTTTTTTCTTTACTATGGCTTCTGCCACTACTTGTAATATATTTTCCCTTGAATTAATGAATGAACTTTTCTTCTATTCCTTGGGTATTTACTTTTATGCTTTCATTTTTATTGTTATTGCAAACAAGTTTGAATTGTTGTTGCTTCATTTCCAACGGTAATTCATTATCGACATTTCAAGAAATCTAAGTATCAGCAAGATAGAGTTATTTTACACTTGTAATACGAATTAACCCTTATATAGTGGATGTTGAATCTGAAGGAAATAAGTAACATAACTTGTGACTTAAGTTCTGTTTAACATTTATCAGGGTGTCCTTGAGTGTTAATTTCACCAAAGTATGTGGTCCGAGAGACCATGCATAACTTAGTATCTGTTTAGCACTGATAAAGATAATATTGAGTGTTAATTTCCTCTAAGCTTGTGGTTCGAGGAGCCGTGTAGGACATAGGTTATATTTAACACTTGAATAGATGTCAAAAGTAATTAATTTCCCCTAAGCCTGTGGTACGAGAAGTCATGCAGGACTTAAGTTCTGTTTATTACTTGAATAGATGTCAAAAGTAATTAATTTCCCCTAAGCCTGTGGTCTGAGGAGCCATGTAGGACTTAGGTTCTGTTTAATACTTGAATAGATTGAGTAATAGGAAGCATAATGACTTTACACAACAATAGAACTTATTGATAAAGGAAATTTCATTAATAATAATACATTTTCAGGTTGTTTACATTCTATGGGCGTGGTATTACATGCTCATCTAAGTTTTCTAGGAAATATGCCCCTATACCAGCCATAGAGGTGATGTGATATGGTCCTTCCCAATTGGGTCCTAGCTTTCCCCATGCTGGGTTTTTTGCAGTGCCCAAAACCTTTCTCAATACCAAGTCACCAGGCACTAGTGGCCTCGACTTTACCTTGGCATCATAACCTTGCTTGAGATTGTGTTGGTAATATGCCAATTGGACCATTGCACTTTCCCTTTTTTCTTCAATAAGATCTAAGCTCTTTTCTAGCAATTCATTGTTACTGCCCAGACTGAATGAGCTGGTCTTTAGTGTTGGGAAGCCCGTTTCTATAGGAATAACAGCCTCAGCTCTATAATTCATTGAAAATGGGGTCTCCCCTATTGATCTACAAGGTGTGGTTTAATACTTCCATAGGACATGTGGCAATTCTTCCACCCATCTTCTCTTCGCATCATCCAGCCTTTTTTTAAGTCCGTTCACTATGACTTTATTAACAGCCTCGGCCTATCCATTCCCCTAGGGATAGGCTAGGGTAGAATATCTGTTCGTAATGCCCAATTCACAGCAGTATCTTCTGAAGGACTTACTGTCAAACTGAAGACCATTATCCGAGATGAGGGAATGAGGGACCCCGAATCGAGTAACAATGTTTTTCTAGACAAACTTCTTAGCGTCCATATCTCTGATGTTTGCTAAAGGTTCAGCTTTAACCCATTTGGTGAAATAGTTAGTGTCGACCAGCAGATACTTCTTATTCCCTGTTGCTTTGGAGAAAGGGCCAACTATATCTAAACCTCATTGAGCAAATGGCCAGGGGCTAGACAGGGGGTTAAGAACTCCTCCCGGCTGGTGTATGTTTGGTGCAAATCTTTGACATTGATCACACTTCTTCACATACCTTTTGCTTCTTTCTGCATATTTGGCCATCAGTAGCCTTAAGTAATGGCTCTGTGAAACAAAGACCTACCTCCTGTGTGACTTCCACAAATCCCTTCATGCAGCTCCTCAAGGAGTAGCTTTGTCACTTCAGGGTGAATACACAGTAGATATGGCCCAGAAAAAGAGTGCTTGTACAATTTTTGGTCCTCGAACAACCAGAAGCGAGGCGCTTTTCTCCTTATCTTATCAGCTTCTGACTTGTCTTCCAGCAAGATGTCTTCTCTCAGATATAGTACTATAGGATTCATCCAATTGGGCCCTACTCTGATTTGGTGAACATGAACCGCTTGTCCTTTTACCTCAGTGGGTTTGCACAAATCTTTTATAAGGATAACCCAAGGTAGGCTCTGCGCCAAGGAGGTCGCAAGCGTGGCTAGGGAATCGGCGTGTGTGTTTCCACTCTTGGGGACATGCAATAGGGTGAAGGATTCAAATCCTGATTGCAAATTCCTAACCTGACTTAAATACCCTTGCATTCTCTCATCTTTTGCTTCTAGTTCGCCCTTTACCTAGTCGACGACCAGCCTCGAGTTTGAGAACATCGTTACTACCTTTCCTCCCATTCTTTGAATCATGGACATTCCATCCAGCAAGACTTCGTATTCAACTTTATTATTCGTGGTCGTGAAGCCCAATCTTAGTGATTTCTCAATGCTGAGCTTCTTGGGGGAGATTAGAACTAGTCCCACTCCAAAGCCCTTTTGATTTGCCGCACCATCGATGTATACCTTCTAGAATAGAGGTTCTTGTAGGGAGATTGTGCCAACTGATTTTCCATCCATGTTCTGTGTCATTGATGTTTCTTCTAATGGGGGTTTAGTGAACTCGGCCACGAGGTCTGCCAATACCTGACCCTTGACAGAGGTATGAGGCATGTACTTGATGTCAAAAGCCCCTAGGACTGTGCCCCACTTTGCAATCCTCCCCGTGTAATCAGCGCTTCGAAATATGGCCCTAAGTGGAAGTTGAGTTAGGATGACGACTATATGTGCTTGGAAGTAATGGGGAAGCTTTTGTGTACCATGCACCACTGCCAGGATGGCCTTCTCCAGTAGTAGGTAGCGAATCTCAACCTCATGTAATGACTTGCTCACATAGTAGACTGGCTGTTGTACTCCATTGTCAACCAGTATCAACACCAAACTCATAGCATGAGGGGCCACCGCAATATAAGAAAACAAGACCTCATCTGTCCCAGGACTGGACATGATAGGTCGCCGAGATAGGTATTCTTTAAGTTACTAAAATGCCAAAGCACACTCCTCTGTCCACTCAAATCTCTTCCATTTATTCATCAATAGGAAGAAAGGTCTGCATCTATCTGCAGACCGAGAAATAAACTGGTTTAGAGCGGCAATCATTTCGATTAGCTTCTGAACTTCTTTGGGATTCCGAGGTGGTTGAAAATTGTTTATCGCCTTAACTTGGTCGGGATTAACCTTAATTCCCTGGTGGGTCACTATATAGCCCAGGAATTTTCCTAATCCCACGCCAAAAGAACACTTGGAGGCGTTAAGGTGCAACTTGTATTTTCTCAATATTTCAAAAATATTTTTGAGATCTCCCATATGCTCAGACACCACCTTGCTCTTCACTACCATGTCATCTATATAGACTTCAATATTCTTGCCCAATTGAGGTTCAAACATCTTAGTCATCATCCTTTGATAGGTGAATCCCGCATTTTTCAAGCCGAAGGGCATTACTTTGTAATGGTAGTTTCTAGTGGAAGTGACAAAGGCTGTCTTCTCATGATCATCCGAGGCTAGTGGTATTTGATGGTATCCTTGAAAGGCATCTAAGAAACTCATTCGAGGATGGCCAATAGTAGCATCCACTAGCTAGTCTATTCGAGATATAGGGAAGGGGTCTTTTGAGCAAGTCTTGTTTAAATCTGTGAAGTCCACACATACTCGCCATTTCCAATTCTTTTTCTTCACTACCATTTTATTGGCCAGCCATTCAAGGTAGAACACTTCTTTGATAGCCCCTGCTTGCTTAAGCTTTGTTACTTCATCTTTCACAGCATCAGAATGATCTCTAGAAGAGTGTCGAGGAGGTTGTTTTTTGGGGGTAACAGATGGATTGACATTCAAATGGTGGCAAATGAAATTTGGGTCCACTCCCAGAGCTTCTTAAGCACTCCACACGAATACATCCACGTTTTTTCTCAGGAATTCGATTAGCTCTTCTCTCTCTTGGGGAGGCAGTTGGGAGCCAACCTGAAAGAACTTCTCTAGATCATCGCTAACAACAACCTTTTCTAGATCTTCACACTTTGCTTCTTCGGTTGATCCATCGTCAGGCAATACCGAAGCTCTTGATTGCTATAAGCCCCTTTCAACAGAGGTTGAGGACTCAGCATTGGGCTTATGTAAGATGGCAGCTACCATGCACTACCTAGCCATAGACTAATTCCCTACAATCTCTTTAACCTGGCCGTTGGACAGATACTTCACCTCTTGGTGCAGGGTAAAAGAAACGGCTTCTAAGGCATGAAGCTAAGGTCTAGCCACAATAGTCGTGTAAGGTGAACATCCACCACAATGAAGTCCACTTCCACCACATTCAAACCGGTTTGTATGGGCAATCTAATCTAACCTTTAGGCGTAACTATCTTCCCCTCAAAACTTACTAGTGGCGAATTGTATTCTGTTAGGTCCTCGGGTTTCAAATTCAGCCCCTTGTACAGGTCGGGATACATCACCTCTATAGCACTTCCCTGATCTACCAACACTCTTTTCACATCATACCCCCCTATCCTGAGTGTGACCACCAAAGCATTGTCATGGGGTTGGATGTTCCGATCTTATCGTTAGCCGAGAAGCCCAGAACCAGGGGAGCCTCTATTCTGGCTCTTTTTGGCTCTAAATTGCTGTCCTCGGTTGATAGCCGAGCCACAGACATCACTTTGGAGGGATAGGAACTGGTTCTACCGGGGGTAGCGAATATAATATTGATCGTTTCTAAAGGAGATCTTAAAGAAGCATCTCTCTAGGGATCCGGAACTGTTTGCCCCGCTTGGCCACTAGAATGGTGGAGCAGCTGCTTCAACTTCCCTTCTCGGACCAGTTGGTCCAAATGATCCCACAAATTCCTGCAGTCTTCTATAGTGTGCCCCTAGTTTTGATGATATTGGCAATAAAGGCTATGGTTGCGTCTCATGGGGTTTCCAGCTATCTTGTTTGGCCATTTGAAGAATGGCTCGTTCTTTATCTTCTCTAGCACCTGATGCACCGATTCTCGGAATACTGCATTAACGGTCTGGGTGTCGGTAGACCCTGATTGTCCAGCAAAATCTCTCTGAGGTCGGTTGTTATTGAATCGGTCTGACTTGAAATCCCCCCTCTCCTGAGGGATAACCTTAGCCTTTCCTTTGCCCAGTTGCTAGTCTTCCTCGAACCTTTTATACTTGTCAATCTGGTCCATGAGTTGGCGTAGACTGGTGACAGGTTTTCTTGTTAGGGATTTCCTTAAACCATGCTCGATTGGGAGGCCACTTTTAAAGGTACTGATGGTGACATCCTCAAAGTTACCATGTATCTCATTGTACATCTCCCAGTACCTGTTTGAGTATGTTTTCAGGATCTCCCCTTCTTACATGAACAAAGACAATAGGGAGTCTAATGGCCAAGGGACCCTGGTACATATGATAAAACTGGAGCCAAATGCTTGAGTAAGTTCTTTGAAGGAATTTATAGAATCAGTCCTCAGGTTGTCGAACCATTTCATCGCCACGGGTCCCAAATTGGATGGGAACACTTTACACATCAAAGCTCCGTCCTTAAAATAGATAACCATTCTCTGATTAAAATGACTCACATGTTCCACTAGGTCCATTCGCCCATTGTAGATGGTGAATGTCGGCTGATGGAAATGCTGAGGAAGAGTTTCCCTTTCAATCCGATGAGTGAAGGGCGACTTGGAAATCTAGATCAAGGTTTTGCTCATCGCATCATTTCCCAATCCTCTGTGAGTTGGGCTCTTGCATCTGCATTCACTATGGTGCTCCTCTTCATATGAGAAGGATTCGCTAGGAGGAGTCCTTGATCTATGTCGATAACCGTTATCCTTCTCATCGTCGAAAAAGGAATCAAATGGGGTGGGAGTTCGTTTTCGTTGTGCATGATGTAATTTCTTCTTTAACTAGTCGATTTCCCTTTGCATGGCTTTATTTTGTTGCTCTTAAGAGACGTGGCTCCCAACTCGAGAGTGGCTTTTGCTTGTACACATAATGTGCACGTTGCCCTCTTGATCTCTTCTATACTCCAAGTTGGCGAAAGGATTTTCACGTTGAGATGCTATGGATTCTGCCTGGTGTGGGCCTGAATTTGCCATAGTTGACCGCTATTTTCACTATCACACAAGTTTTTCTCACAAACGGCGCCAATTATAGGGTCTCAATTTTCAATCCAAGCCCAAAACGTATGGGATGTTGGCCCTATGAGCCCAGTACAATAAATTTGTAGATAGTGGGTTGAAGAACTAGGCCCTAATGAATTGAACAACAAATAGGTTTAATTTGACTGACTGTCAAACACAAATAAGAGATTTGATCTTAATATATTTTTAGTCCGAAGAGGTTCCCCTTTCTATATATTAATCATAGATGGATACAAAGATAATTTAGATCGCTACAGTGTTTTTCTCTCTTTTTTTTTTTTATCCCTATTTCATGAAGAGTCTTTCACATTATATATCCTCCTTTGGACCATCTTCATCCTACACTTGTTGATCATCTGAGCCCTTACTTGAGTACCTGTCTCATCAGACACCCTCTCTGGTTTTCTGTGTGTTGTGATAGCCAAGGTAGCACTGTTCAGAGGTCTTCTCCACATAAATGCGGCTAGAAAAGTAGCTGCAATGCATTTAATGCGGTGGTGACAGCTTTCCCTTAGATATTTTTAGGTTTCCTTCCTTTTTGTATGTTCATAAGGCATGTCCTTATCATTGGAGCTTCTTAGAGGATCACTCTAATTGCTGGAGTACGTACTTTGAACTATATTCATCATATCCGAGGAGGAATTCCTCCTCGGATCATCCTCCATTCGTTTCTTATTTATGAGACTTTAACTGGGAATCCTTAATAACTATTTGTTCCTCCTCGGACCTATCAATATCCTCGGACAAAACCCAATACCCAATATATGATCTTAGGCCCTCACCCTTACATTATGTGTTTTTACAAGTTTACTACAATAAGAGCATTATCATCAAAGGTGTTAAAAATGCTAAATGCTTAGCATTTTTAACACCTCAAATCATAAAAACCCATCTTTTTCAAGGGTGTCAAATTTTAAAAATTTTAACAACTTGCTACAGTGAGGTTGTAGCACCTCAAATCATAAAAACCCATCTATTACTAACACCTCACTGTAGCAAGCTGCTACTATTTTTTATTATTTTCTTTCTTTCCTTTTCACTCTCTCTCTCATGCTCTCCGTCCCCTCTCTCCTTCTGGTGTCTCTCTCTCTGAAGCAAGCCCTCCATAGCTCGCGAAAACATACCTCAATTCTCCAAACCCACATTCTCTCTCCTCCTCATAATCATCGCCGTCATCTCTATCCCTACTGTTCAATCCGAATACGATTCCTCCACTATCTGATTACCCTCCGAAGATGCCGCTGCTACCGTCGATCTCTGTGCTAATAGCAATAATGTACTCGTACTTGGACCCGCATCCTGCCCCATCAAATGTCTCCAAGCCGATCCGATATGCGGCATTGACGACATGACTTACTAGTATGGCTGCGCCAACGCGCTTTGTGCCGATGTCTAGGTCACCAAGTTGGGGTTTTGTGAGGTCGGTGGGCTTTTGGGTTCTTTGTGCTTTTCAAACTTTTTTGATAGCTAAATTGATTGATTTGGTAAGCCATTTTTTTCGTTTCTTTTATTCTAGATGAATTGAGAATTTGTGTGCAGAGATTGACTAATTTCGATGGATGTGGTTCGTGATTTTGTGATTTGATTGGTGAGCTTCTGGGTCTTTGTTGTGATTTAATTTTGGCTGGGTTTTGGCCGTGGTGGTGGTTGTGATTTGATTTTGGCCAGGTTTCAGTAGTGGTGCATGGTTTCGACAGTGTAGAGGTTGTTTTTCTCTCTCTCTCTCTCTCTCTCTCTCTCTCTCTCTCTCCTGTTGTTTATGGTTGCGGTGGATTTGGTTGGTGGTTGGTGGCAACGATGGTGGGTGGATGTGGTGGCCGACGGTGCTAAGAATAATTGGGTTGAGAAAGAGAGAGACTAAGGAGAGAGAGACAGAGAGAGAGGAATAATAAAAAAATAATAAAGAAAGAATATTTAAATGAATTGTTAAAAAAAATAAAAGTTTTGATATAAGGAATATTGTGGTGGCCGACGGTGCTGAGAATAATTGGGTTGAGAAAGAAAGAGACAGAGAGAGAGGAAGAATAAAAAATAATAAAGAAAGAATATTTAAATGAATTGTTAAAAAAAATAAAAGTTTTGATGTAAGGAATATTGTAAAGTAATGTGTTATATGTTATAAAGTTGGTTTTTGAGATGGTAAATGCTAAATTTTTTAGATGTTTTGATGGGAATGCTCTAATCGTATAAATTTACATTGATGCTATTCATTTTGTATTTAGTTGTTTAATCTTTTTTTACGTATATCGAGAATGAAGTAAGAAAATAGATGGTAATTGTTACGTGTAAAAAAGAAAATCAAAATAAAAAAAATCAAGAAAAATTAATATTTTAATTAAATGTAGTATAAATAAATAATTTAATGTAAGGTATTTTGAAAAAACAGAAGTATGTAAAAGAAAAAAAAAAAGAAGTATGTAAAATAAAAAATAAAAATAAAAAAGTTTCAGGAAACTGACATGAACGTTCCAAGCTGATCTTGTAGTCCTGACAACACAATAATTTTCCAAAATAAAGACCCACAAGTCCAAGTTGGCAGCTGCAGCAGCCTCCCCTCCTTTTACCTTCTCTCCTGTCTTCTATATCTATCTTTATCTTCAACTCAGCCTCACAATTGTATTGCAAATCCATTTGTTAATAGCAATCGGAATATGAAGAAATATAATTTATATTACATTTGCTCCGTTTTGTTGTTGGTCTTGTTGCTGAACCAACATCCATCAAAAGCCCAACAACCTTACCTGAATAACAAACAGCTCAACTGCGACGAAAACCCAAACATCACATCTGGGTTTGAATGCAACGCTGAATCCACTTGCCCATCCTACATCACGTTCCGATCGACTCCTTCTTACTATTCTGCAGCCTCCATCGGATCCATCTTGGGCGTTGAGTCCTCCGTCATCGCCGAAGTCAACAACATCACAAAATTCCAGCCCATCCCCACCGACACCCATATCATCATCCCTGTTAATTGTTCATGTTCGGGTCAGTACTACCAGCAAAACAGTTACTACACAGTGCAGAGCCCCTCCGAAACCTTTTTCACCATGGCCAACAACACCTACCAGGGCCTCACGACTTGCCAGGCCTTGATGCGCGAGAACCCTCATATAAATGCGACCTTGAGCCTGGAGGTGGGCTTGAGTGTAAATGTCCCACTCAGGTGCGCTTGTCCCACGCCCAATCAGGCGGCAAGTGGCCTCAAGTACTTGCTTACATATATGATTACTTGGGGGGATGACTTCTCTTTAATTGCCGATTTATTCCGTGCGGACGTGCAGAGCATACTTGATGCAAACGAGCTATCAGGCGATAGCATTATATTTCCTTTCACACCCCTTCTCATCCCACTGAAGAGCACGCCCAATAAAATTCAAAGCGTATTTTTAGGTAACAATTCTTGCCAAACCTAAGCTCCTTTCCCCCTTAAATATCCTAGTAGTTGTTGGTAATTTAATATTATTTTTTTAATCTAAATATAAAATTTGATAATTTATAATTTCTATTATTAGAAATTTATCATGATTTGGATTATTATATATGAAACTATATATTTTATCATTATATATTTATTCTGATTTTTTGGTGTAATATATTTATTCTGATTTTGTTTGTATAAATTAATATTTTCTACCATTTAAATAAATATAATGTGTCACAATTCTAATGAGGAGTTTAATATAGAATACAATTTAAATTCAATTAAAATATATGTTAATATAACAATGTGTAAAATTGTAAGGACAAAAAAAAAAAAAAAATATTATGAGGTCAAACAAAAATTAAATAACTTCAATTTTATACATATTATAAATTATTTAGAACGAACTTGGCCAACTTTCACCGGTTGGTCCTGGAGTTACACGCGCTTTGTCTTGCTGGAAATGATTGTTATAGTTCCATCATTCTTGAATCACCCATCTACAAAGTATCTAAATATGAGTTTCAATTATTAAAATTATGTGTTGTTTAAATTATGAATAAAGAGTCCTTACTTAAAAATAAATAAAAACAAAGAGAAGAATCCTGAAAGATTTGAAGCCCCTATAGGTGAAGGACGAGACAATGAATTTTATCATCAATCTTATTATTTTGATTTCTAATGCACAAGTAGTCCCAGCATCTTAAAGCATAGTAAATGATAAGAAAATGCTATTGCTAGTAGAGCAATAAAAATTTGGTTGTCCAGATGCAGATAATTCAAAAAACAGGAGGGCAAATAGGTGGTGGATATGGCTCATCGTGACAGTAGGAGGAATAATTTTTTCCGTATTGTGCTGCTTGTGCCATGTAAAATGGAAAAAACAAAAAACTAAAGGTAATCAATGCTCCTACCACATATTTTCTTTTATATAATCAGCAACATATTTTCAATTTATATTTTGCTTTCATGTTAAGTAGGGGAGAGAAAAAAGAAACAAGAGATGCTCGTAATGGAACTTGGAGGTAATGCAATAACTTGCACTACACATGACAAAGTGAAGAAACAAAGCAAAGATGGGCAAGATGGATTGCAAACATTCAGCTTCAAAAGTATTTATGATGCTACAAGTAATTTTTCAATTGAAAATAAATTAGGAGAGGGTGGGTTTGGACCAGTTTATAAGGTTAGTTCTTCACTCCTTTCTCCGTCATAAAATTTGACTATGTCAATAGGCTTGGCAAAAAAAAGGCTCAATTGGGTTTGAGTTCGTCCCAATCATGTTTGGGTCAATTTGGGTTGGGTTAGAATTTTTAAGTCTAAAATGAGTTGTTATTCCTACTACCCATACTTGGTCTTTGATAATTTGGGTTAGCCCAAAATGACCTGTGGTACTTTCATATACAACAAAAATTATAACATACTTTCTAACATCCTGTTTGTACTTCTTTCAATACAAAGAAAAGAATTAAAAAAAAAAAAAAAAAAACACAAAAATAAAAGTTGAATATTACATAAATCCTTGAGTTTGTAGTCGGAAAATTAATTCTAATATAGTATACTAGTATTCTAATAATTCCACAAATTAAGAAGAAAAAAACATGTATACATGTTATCTATGAAATATGAAATGAAGTTAAATAAACTATAAACTAAGTGCACTTCTGGTGATATTATTACGGGTGATTATATGAAAGTGGGTGATATTATTATTGTACTATAAAATAAAACAAATTCATACTATAATAACATTTATTTGATAATTGCTAGTCAATTGTTGACGAGTAATATCATTTGTATTTTTTTTACAATATATAAATTTTAATACATTATTAGTATACCAAGATATAATGAAAATGAGTCAATAAAAAAAAATAAGTTTAAAAGTTTATGATAAAGTCATGATGAAACGGTCAGCTTAGTTTGGGTAAGAGTTATAAACTAATTAGACTCAAATGGGTTACTATTTCTATTACCCCTACCCTATTTTTTCTTTCTGGTTTGAACGGGTTATAGGATCTGGGTCTAATTTAATTTTCCAAGTCTATCTACAACCTTAAATTAACCCCATCCGATCTCTTTATATTTTGTTAGGTTCAACATTTAAACTTAAGACCTAACCTAGCTAGCTAATCCAATTTGACCAACTAATTTGCACTTGAGCCGCAGCCCAAGTGCTAAATAGAATCTTGATAGAATATTAAATACTGTCAGTGGAGATTGATTTAAGGTAATTCGAGTAAAATATGACTAACACAATATACTTTCAGGGTAAATTGCCTGATGGGAAAGAAATAGCAATTAAGAGACTTTCAAGAAGTTCTGGACAAGGATTACTAGAGTTCAAGAATGAAGCTATTCTCATTGCCAAACTTCAACACATTAATCTTGTCAGACTTTTAGGATTTTGTATTCAAGAAGAAGAAAGTATACTAATCTATGAGTACATGCCCAACAAAAGTTTAGATTTCTTCCTCTTCGGTAGGACATATGTTCATTACTACGAATATTTGCTTATATGATGATATTTTTGTTTTCTTTTATATGAGGTCAATTAATACTTATCATTTGATTGCGATTATTTTCTACTATGAGTCAGATTCTACTAAAAAGTATTCATTAAATTGGAAAAAACGCTTCAACATCATTGAAGGCATTGCTCAAGGACTTGTTTATCTCCACAAATATTCAAGGCTAACAATAATTCACCGAGATTTAAAAGCAAGCAATATTTTGCTTGATAAGGAGATGAATCCGAAAATATCTGATTTTGGCATGGCAAAAATATTTGGGTTGAAAGGATCAGAAGAGAACACAAATAGGGTTGTTGGAACATAGTAAGTATGCATTTCCTTTCAAGCATACATAATTGAATTCTATTTGTGAGTGATGTGAGTGAATATATGTGCTTGTTCATATACTAAAATTTATTTTCAATTACTATTTCAGTGGTTATATGTCCCCGGAGTACGCAATGAATGGTATTGTTTCAATAAAAATTGATGTATTCAGCTTTGGAGTTCTACTATTAGAAATCATCAGTGGTAAGAAAAACAATAGTCGCTATCACTCTGAATATCCACTCAACCTTATAGGATATGTAAGTTTCCCTCTTAACCCGTCTTATACTATGCATGCTATTTTGAACTTAATAGTTAACATATATGATTAAATGGGCTTGTATCAGGCATGGCAATTATGGAATGAAGGTAAAGGTTTAGAGCTAGCAGACCCAACAATACTAGATGAGTCATGCATTCCATCTGAAGTATTGAGATGCATTCATGTTGGTCTCTTATGCGTACAAGATCAGGCAACAGATAGACCCACCATGCTAGATGTTGTTTCTTTTCTTGCAAATGAAACTATTCAACTATCTACTCCGAAACAACCTGCATTTTTTATCAACACAATCACGAAAGAGTTAGAAGTTTCTGAAATTAAGACAAAAAATTATTCAATGAATGATGTCACGATTTCAAAATTGGAAGCCAGATAAATACTAAAATACTCAAGTTATGTATGAAAATCTAGTATGTACATACATGCCTTTGTGATAAATGCTATACTTGATTATGACTTGACAAGCATGTATGGATTGGTTCAATGATTTGTTACAATTTTTAATTAGGGTTATATACTTATATGCCTATATCTGATAACGTTTATCTATAATTCTTATTGCTAAAAGTAATGAGAAGAATTAGTAATGCTTATGTGAGTTAACTAATTTAACTAGATTAGATTGATTATGATGTGTATCACTTCTGCGTCTTATTTTGTAGAAATAATTATTGATTTCTCTTCGACAAGGGGAATTTGGATAGGGTGACCCATTGTCTCTAGATATTCTTATTGTTTGTAGGGAGAGAGAGAGAGTCTACAACACTCTTAGACTTAAAACAAGCTAAGAATGAGAATGAGCTAAGAGGAATAACAAGAAGAAAAGAGAACCTTGTTTAACCTCTTTTTTTTTTTTTTTTTTTTTTTTTTAATAGATGATAACCTCTTATTTTACCAGGCTAATATGGGAAATTGCAACAAACTTTGCAAGGTGCCATAGATACATGAAAAGGCCTCGGGCCAATAGCTTAATAGGGAGAAAACTACAATTTTCTTCATTAAGAATACTAGGGTTGATATGAAGAGCCATATAAGAACCTTTTGAGGGTTCCGAAAGTTAAAGGTCATGATAAATACTAGAAGGTTAGCTTCTTTTGTTGGGAGGTCCAAACAAGATACTTTTAGGACTATTGAAGATCGTTTCTTGAAGGAGAAGTTGCTATCAAAATAGGGTAGAGAGGTGCTTATTAAAGCAGTCACACAATCCATCCCAATGTACACTATGAGCTGCTCAAGAACTACCATTGCACTATGTAATGACTTAATTAACAAAGATGATGAGCAATTTTTGGTACGGGTAGGAAAATAATTACAAAAGGCATCAGTGCATTAATTGGGGTTCATTATGCAAACCTCAAGACCAAGGGAGGTTTGATTTTCATGATTCGAGAGCATTTAACTTGGATTTGCTTATCTTAAATAAATAAATAAAAACACTTGGGTTTGCTTGTCATATATGGCTGGCAATTACTGCAGAATACTCGTTCATCTATAAGGAAGAAGTCTTTACCAAGGTGCACACAGTCCATTTTGCCTACCGGCTTCCACAGACTAATAATATGGCTAAGAAGGAAGTAATACCTCACTGTTTTGCCAAAGACTTTGACAATAAAAGCATTTGCCCACTGAGCCCGACTTCTTGTTTTGGAGCCTCATATCCGCAACTCCTTCATTCTTTTAACACAATAAAAAAAACCGTACAAATACAATGGATAATCTCTGCTTATCCATTGTATCTATTCAAATGGTCTTTGCCTTTTCTCAAAAATAAATAAATAATTGATTACCCTAGGAAATCAAATATCTAACTATGATCTGTGAATATTGAAGTATTTGCAACTCATTGGATGGAAAGATTTGTCTACAGACTACACAACTCCCACTGTCAGTGTGTTGTTGCAATTTCAAGCTTTCACTGCTGGGAAATGGGAACCAACTTCATGAGCTCACCACCATGAAGCAAATATAAACACTAGAATTTTGCATAATAACAGAACAGTTGAGCAAATGTAGACATTATAAGATTTATTGAGAAAAAGGGTGTAAGGAAGTATTCCTTTTACATTAAAGAGGTTTGATGAATAATAGTAACTTTTTTGCTTCTCACAACTGAATAAGGAAATATTTGTTAAAATCTTTTACATGGAGTCTGGTTGCTGGTCCCATGCTTACATTGAGGTTGTTGGTTCTGACTCTACAACTCATCTCCAGCTACAAGAAAGAATGTTGTGTGCCTGAAAAACATAAAGATAGGCATAAATAGTAATGAAATTTGAACTCAAAAAAGAGAAAATTTAATATTACAAGACGTGAAATATATATGAGAGAAAGTTTTAAGTCAGAAAATTTTATACCTGAAAAATTCATCATTCTGACTTTTGAGTAAGCATCAATATCCGTGGTGCCATCCAATGCTTGTTGCATGTGACGTAACCACCTCTCTGCAACTCGATGCGTGACAAGGAATGGTCGGTGGCGTGCAATCAAAGCAGGATGACCTGCCAAACATTAAAATCCAAACATTAAACTAGTACAAAAAAATTCAAATCTAAAAATCAATAACTTTTAGAAGGATGAAACCAATAGGTAAGTCTCTATCCTAAACTCTTGGATATCATTAGGAAGAAAAGACCATTTGAATAGATACAAAACATACTAACTGAATAAAATCCTTCAAAGTATGGTATTGAGTGTAGATATTGGAAAATAAATCAAATGGTCAACAACTTTATCCAAAGTACAGAAATAGTTCAAACCAAACCTTCATTTTGAAACATTTTATTCCATTAATTCATATCAACATGATCCATATCCATATCTAAAGCTGAAATACAAATAAAAGAAACTTTCATTGATTGTCTTGATGAATGATCTATACAAGTAATGCTTCTGTTTGCCTATGTCCTACAATGCACATCCATTAAATATATGAGGGCTCGTCCCATAATGCCATTCTAAGCTTCGTTTTATGATCTTAGAATTGAAATAACACCCTTCCAATATTAACAAGTTTGCACACACTGATCTCAGACAAGAATTTTGTCAGCATCATAATAATGAAATTCTAACTCATGATGTCATCCATGTTTGGTTGTATTTGTCTTTCTTGGATCTCATTCTGTAAAAACTAAATCCAACCTTCTTAACATGTACATCCAAGATGGATAAAGGCCAACATAAATTCCATACCAGAGTAAAAAGTAAGACAACAAAATTAGTATCTAAGGTATAAGACGCTCAAATACATGGCTGATGTTGAAGACTATTCAACTCAGAATCTATTTCTAGCAAAATCAGACAACCACAATAAATGGGCAGGTTTATCCCATAACCAATTCCAATTTCCATCCACTACAAGATAATTTCTACTCTGTTTGGAGTTCATTCTACAAGCAGCCTTCTGTCCAGGAAGACCACCAGCCTCACAATGAAAATTATATAAGTCAATATACAGGTTTGTGTGTGTGTGTGTGTGTGTGTGTGTAAGTCAATATACAGTTATAGGACAATTTTTTAATGCAGCCCTAAACATTCACTAGAAGAACCAAGTAGCCGGTTTCAAATGAAAGCAATATCTAAGAAAAGATTTTATTTGGTGTCCATAGATTAGGGGACAAAAAAAATCTGCATAGGACAAAACATCACCACATGTAGCTATGGAGCTCACTTTTCTGCAGCAACCAAATGCAGATTAAGATTAAATACACTAAAATTGCATGGATTTCTAATAAACTTAATTTTTTCAAGATACCCATTCAGATACTATCATTACAAATATACTGCTGGTTCCTCAGAAAACGCAACCATCTCATGAGTAATTTAGTGTGGCACATCCAAACCAAACTAACAGAGAGCTTTGACATACAAAACTAAAAGAATGAAGCAACAAATTTCCCATGTCAAACAACTGCCTGTCATGCCACTCAATAATAGATAATGCAATATTATACCTAATATCAACCTATCCTCATCCATTCTCAACTCGTTTACAATACCGACTTTAAATCATGCCTAATAATAATTCACAGCCAATCAAATCAAAAATCAAAGCCAAGCTTATAGCCTTAATCACAGCAACAACGAAATGGACAAGTGAAGAATAGCCTAGTTGACTCATGTACTTTACCAACTTTAAACTCTGCCTACCAAGTTCTTGATAAACAATTCTAATTATGGACATTATACAGTGCGCTAATCCTGTAATCCAAGAAGAGTAAACATTGCATAGGAAGTGCTAATCCAAGAGAGCGTAAACATCAAGAATAAGTATACAAATCCATTTCAATAAAACAAGCCACTTCATTACTTATCAAAAAAAATAAAACAAGCCACTTCATTATTTGAAAACTTTGCAGTGTCAAATACAGTCTTTGCTCTTGTCCTTTCACATAGTCCTAATCATTGTCATAAGAGAGCAACCAATCTAAGCATGGCAAGGCAATTCAAAACCCAACACCTCTTGCACATTAACCATATTGAATATATACAAAAGTCAACACGACGGGTCCACATCAAGTATTCCCAAAAGCAAACCATATCCCCAAATCCTAACCTTAATTCAAACCAAATCCTTCAATAAAACCTTATGAAAATTTGAATAATAATCACAATAAAAAATAGTATTAGTCCCATATTCATAACCCCCCCCCCCCCCCCCAAAAAAAAAAAAAAAAAAAAAAAAAAAAAACCTACTGAACCAATACAAAACTAACTATTTACAACTACCATAATAAATAAATAACACTGTTAAAAACAAAATACCCAGAATTTCAAAATACCAGAGAGATAGCTTTATGAAAAATCAACACGATCAATATTGCTTCAAGGGAACGAGTCATGAGGGAATGGGTAAATCCACAAAAACCAGTGAATGAAGCATCTTAGAATCACACAGAATTACCCAAATCCGCTTGAAAATTGGAGCAATCAAACAGTATATCATCAAAATACATGCTGGAAATACGAATACCACAGAAACCAAAACAAAACCATAAAAAAGTGATATAAACCCTAAAATCAACTAGAAATACGCAAATCCAATCCAAAATCAGAGCAATCAAAGAGAATAACAGAGTATGGACCAAATTACTGTATTCAATAAGAAATGGACCTTAGAGAACAATGCAACTGATATTCGAGACGAATCAAGCAAAATGATCTTCGTATCGCAGTGGTGACTGAGCTTGAAACCCTAGAAATTTGGGGGAGATTAGATGAGGCAGGCGAAGAGTAGTGGAGTTGATGGAAGACTTCGACTTCGACTTCGACATTGTGAGTGATGATGAGACACAGCCACCGCGTTGAGAGAACAATAGCTATGCAATTGCCATGACCTAGAGCTTCGAAATTTCCATGATTGAGAGCTATGAAATTGGCTTTGAAATTTCTAAGTTTTGTGTGAGAGAGATTTGAGCTACTAGAGAGAAAATGAGAAACTGTGAGAGCTATCTATAAAACTTTGATTTGTTCTATAGCTTTATATAAATTCCGTGGTTCTAATTTTCAACACTGACAACCGTAGATAAAAGATTGGTTTATCTTCTATGTAGCACAGGTGCGTTTCGGGATTTGGGTGTGGGTGCGGGTGCGGAATTCGGTAATTTTTGAAAAAGGTGAGTGCAGGTACGGTGAGACTCGGTGATTAAAAAATTATTAAAAATATTTTTATTTATATTTTTAATATATTGCTAAGCATACTTTTTCACATTATACAAACATATACCAAATTTAAGAGTAATAGTAGATAATAACTAAAACATGATTTTCATAAATTAAACACAACTCACAAGATTGAAACTAAAACATTCCATGATGTTTGGAAATTAGAATACAACTCACAAGTTCCAAATTAAAACTAAATAAAAGATAATCAATAAGACAATCAACAAGACAATCAAACACCAACTTCTTCATCATCAAGATCAATGTGAGGAGAGGAGCTTATGTTTTGGCGTTTTTGTGAAACTAGGCTGAAGTAGGGTTTAGAAATAAGTCAAACGGTGCGTTCTGCACCTTTTTTTGTTGAATTTCGGCCTGAATCGGCCGTATCGGTCGTCGATTTAGGCTGATTCAAGCCCGATTCCGAGCGAATCGGCCCGTGTCGGAGCCGTGTCGGCGCGAGTCGACGAAAAGCACGTGGAATCCACGTGGCACAACGCGGCGGGACGCGGCGGGACGTGCGGGCAGTGGCATCCCCTACGCGTCGCCGCGTCGGACGCGGGTGCGGCACCTCTGGTGCCGCGTCCGTGCTTCATAGTTTATCTTCTACATTCATCAAACCCATGGATAAAACTTTTATTTAATTTTTTTTAACACTTTGTTTCAACAGTTGTGCCAACTGTGGAAATAATTAGGTTAATTTCCTTATCTTGATCAACAGTTGAGTACAACTGTAGAAACTTAGGAGTTTTATTAACATTTTTTAGTAACCACAGATAAAAAAATGTTGAAAAAACTCAAGTTTATTGCAGTGCATGTTCCCTTGTTCTTTCCTATTATTCCAAAAGTGTCCACTCCACTTTATTCTAGTCACCCGAAGAAATTTGGAAACATTGACATATTTGGCAAGTTGAGTTGCCTCAAGACCACAGTAGTGAGAAAAGGTTTCTCTCCAAACCAATTACGAGATAAACCATTCATACCTTTCATATATTTTTTTATTGGATGTGAGTTTTGAAAATCTAATTGTTGGATTGTATATTCTTAGTATATCCTTCATGCTTGCAAAATTTCAAGAAGATCAAAGACTGAAACTTCAAATAGTGTAAAAACACCCTTGAACGTTTAAACCCCCAATTTACAAATTAACCAATTCAAGCTTTATGTCAAACAACTAGTGTGCAGAAAATGAACAAAAGTTATAAAACAGAATTGGAAAACTATCTAAGCCAAATTAAAATCACAACCCACAGCAGATAATAAAAGGCAAAGATAAAAAGGAAAGAAGATGCAAACACAAGGACAACACGCGATGTGCTATCGAAGAGGAAACCGAGGCCCTCGGCGTAAAACCTCTCCGCCGCCATCCAAGCGGTGAACAATCCACTAGAAAATGTAGTTGGGATACATGGATAGCAATAGACCCTCCAAGCCTAATCTACCCAGTGCACCTAAGCCCTCCAAGCTTCTTGCTCCAACGAGGTTGCGCCGAACCTATTTCTTTTCTAGGTTCCCGGATTCCGCTACTTGACCATAGCATCAACCAATGTAAATTGGTTCCTTCCTAACTGCTTCCCAGAACACCAAACAGCCCTCTCACAGTAATGGAAATGGTGAGGAAAAAGTTTTGGTAAAAATGCCTCTCAAGGATTTGACAATGGAGGGGAAGAGAGTTGAGGAATTTGAAAAGACTCTTATGTAAAGATTGTAGATGAATCAATCTTGTTTTACTCTAGGGTTTCTCTCTCAAAATTCTCTCTGGAAGCTCTCTTTCTTTTGTGGGTATAAGGGGTATATATACTAGGGTGAGAAGAGAATGTGAAACATCAGGTTTTTCAAAATAGGGGTGGCTCATAGCTTGGCCTCGCGACTTGACTGAGTCACGAGATCCAGTCGCGAGATAACCGTATGGCTAGTTGTCATATTTTGTCCTGTAGTACTCTAGCTAGCATGACTGTTCAACTTCTGGCATGCTTGACACGTGTGCTGCATCTAGCGGCTTGCAGCCGCGAGTTACCCGCGAGATCAAGCCGCGAGACTCTGTTTTCTTGCATACTCTTGAGCATTCAATCACTCTATCTCACTCACTACCCTTACAACAAAACCCACCTAAATACAGGGTTACTAATGCTGAAATACAAGAAAATTTGGCACGGAATAAAGCCAACAAGATGGTTGATTAAATTCAACCTTACAATCTCCCCCTTTGGCTATTCCGTGACAAAACCCTAAAACAGACTCTAGACTTAACATGTGAGTTGGGAACAGTTGAGCAAAACTCACTCACACCTAACTCTAGAAGCTGTGAAGCACTTGAATCATATGATCATGAAACTCCTGAAACACAACAATACACCATGATCATTGTATGCTGAAAAGCATGAAATGCATATGAAACAGGCATAAAGTGATCAAGCAAAGATGAAGTTAAGAACCAAATCATGGCTTGATCAAACAAGTAATCACTTACAAGGTAGTGATCAAAGTGCTCATTCACACTTGGAATGAACACTTGAACATACAAGCTAACAAGAGCAATGCAAGTTACTTGTATGCCCAACACTCAACCAATGCATAATACACTAAGTATATGCATCTAGGAACAATCCTACAAGGGCACAAGAGTGACAGTACTTAAAAGAAAATGCATGACATTTAGATAGAAGTACTGATTTAAACAAAGCATAAAAAGTTGCATGAAGCATGGTACAAACCATAAAGCCTACAAATATGCATAAGAACATAACCCTAAAAACTTACAAAAGCAACATGGGTACAAAACACAATATATACTGAATAACATCAACAATATATATATATAAAGTAAAACAAGTTTATAAGTTATGAGTTAGAGAAAAAAATACACTAAAACCACAGTGTGTCAAACCCCATAGCAATAATAAACTATCCAAAAACATAAACAAAGATAACAATATAACAAGATGGACACTGTCTGTTTTTGATTGCTCCCCCTCAACATATTACTTCCCCTTAAGAGCTGCTTCTCTGCTTCTCAACAAAAAAAAAAACTTTATATGTCTCCCCTTTTTTGACCAGAATGGCCTAAGGGTCACTGTCCATGCTGGGTGGTGAAGCTGTCAAGTTTTGCTGACAAAATATCAATCTGGTCCTGCATGGCTGCTATCCTCTCAGAGTGCTCGGTCTGGACTCTTCTGATTCCATCAAGTCGTTCCAGAATGATCTGAAATGCATCTGGAGGTGTATCTGAAGAAGTTGATGCTCTAGTCCTCTTACCACTCCTCCTGGGTGTTGAGGTTGATGCTTGCCCTGCTGCCTCTGCCTCAGTCTCCATTGGGACACCCTCTCTTTCATCACCTTCATCTTCTTCACCTGGAAGCCAAACACTTATCCTTTTGAAGGTTAGCTTGTTAATTGCAGAAGGTGTGGACATGGGACTGATGTCTCGAGGGATTGGAACATCCTTCTTTCTAAAGATCCTCATGAGCAAACTAGGGAAGATCAGTTTAGGCCTAGAAGTGGTTCTAGTCTCATCCACAATAGTGTCAAATATGTGGGAACTGATGTCAATGAATGTCTTTTCCTTGAGGTCCATCAAAAAAATTGCTCTTGCACTGTTGATTGTAGTCAACTTCCTTATGGGATATAGGTTAAACATCATGATTATAGTGAGACACCTCATGTCTACTGGAAAAGTTGTGGTATTCAGACACTTCCCTTCTCTCTGTCCACCTATTCTCTGTTGTACAGTTTCAATAGACAGAATCCTATCTTTGTAATTGACAAACTCTTGATCTTCTAATCCCTCAAGACCTAGCACATCATCAATGTCATGTGCATCCAAAGTGAACTCTTTACCTCTAACCCAGCAGCTTAGTTCATCCTCCCTTATCACAGCATTGGAATAAAACTCTCTAATCAGGGGTTCACACACAACTGGGAGATCACACAGAAGCTTTTCCCATCCTCTCCCTTCAAAACAGCTGGGGATAAAAGTGTCTCTCAAATCCTTCAAATCCACAAACCTTTCTTGAATAATTCCTACCTTTAAGAAGAAGTCCTTGTATCTCTCAAAATGGGAAATAGATCTGAACAGGTTAGGGTCCATTTTCATTCTCTTATCTACTTTCTTTGCAGGAGTTTTCTTTTTTGGGGATGAAGGAGCCATCTGTGAACAATCAGAAGAGGCCACAACAACATAGTACAATACATGTGTAGAACAAATCAGTACTTTGTTAGTAACAAAGACAAAAATGCAACCACACAGATGAACTTAAAAAAACTTAATCCTCATGCTACTTAAATCAACCACACAGATGAACGAACCTAAAGGTGGATACACAAGAACAACTGGCATAATGCAGGGGAGTATTAAAGCAGCAGAGATTGAAAAGATCCCAAAAGACAAATATATGTCAATGAGACATACATTTTGATGAGTATGAAATGACCCAGAGAACAAAAGACAGATGCACACACTAGATGAACAGGCACATAGTCAGCACAGTAAACCCCACAACCAAAACAGGAACATTTTGAATCAACACATCAACATAAGATCAGACAAGATGAGTAACCAACAGATAACAAACCCTAGCTAAGCACATGATGAAGACCAAAACCAACAACTTAATCAAGTTCAAACTAAATCAATAGCCTCCACTAGCTAAGCATGGACAAAGAGCAATAGTTGAAACAAAAACCCATCTCAAAACAAACACAAATGCGAATATTCAAGAGGGAAAAACACAAAATCAAGTAAAATAGAGTTCGAGAAAGAAAACCCATACCTGTTACTTGAAGATTTTGAGTTGAAAGGAAGCAACAATGGAGTTCAAAATGGGTCACACAGAGCATTTGGGAAGGAGACAGTTGAGAGAGAAGATGAACAGTCACAAAAAGTTCGAGGGAAAATTGAAAAAGATTTAAAAACTGCCCCTGTTTTTGCCAAACACGCGTTTTTCACGACCGAAGTGAGTCACCAACAAGATGCCAGGTCAAGCTGCCAAAAAAAGATGACCTTACGAATGTTATTATAAACTTTATAACGCAAATAAATAAATCGTTAAATTCACTTAATTAAATCATATAATCAATAATTAAATAAAATCATACAAAATTTAAACTTGAAACTAATCAAACTCTAATCTGGAAAATCATATTTATTATCAAAACTAAAAGGAAAACGTTCTTCAGTAATAATAGAAATATATAAGAAATAAAGATGAAATTTTTCAAAATCTTTTTTTTTTGACATTTCATTTAACATTATTTATAAATAATAAAGTATAAAAAAAGTCCTTAAATGCTTATATTCTTCACACACCGTGACTTTTAAAATCTAATGAAAGGTTCTAAGAAATTAACTCTCATTTAATGCCTCTATTATGAAAATCAACAGCCAATAAAATATGATAATAGTAAGAAACGTTATAAATGAGAACATGAAAAAACTAATTAGCCACTATTATTATGGAATAGATGTCTTTTTTTTTTTATGCATCTAAGAAAATGAAATGTATAAGGTTTACTTATTAAGGTATATGTAAAGATTCATGTTAAAAAAATATGTAAAGGTTTTTTGAAAAAAAAAGTAGATGTAAGGTTTTTATTAACTTAAAAGATAATGAAAAACCAATTTTTAATTACTACAACTGTCGCTAATCTATAAATCACACACAACACTATATTCAATATCATAAACAACATAGTTAGGCTCTTTTGGATATACACCACCATATTCAACTTATAAATTACAACCCAAATCAATCATACAATTACACAATCAAAGCATGAACATGTAACATGTATTACCTTCTGAATTATTGCTTGGAATTTTCACAATTATTGAAAGAGAATCTCCAAATTTAATTTTTAGAAAACATCAAGACAAGGTGAATTTTATTCTTTTTATCTTCCATAGAAAAAAAATATTACGCACATTATTTCAACCCTTATGGAAAAGAAGGTTTACATGTAGCATGCAAAACGTGTTTAATTGACTTAGGGAAGTAAAAATTAGTCAACCAACTATGGTAGAATTAAGGTTTCAAATTTTAAATAAAACAATTCTACAATAATAATAAAAATATTTTGTGATAAATATGATTATGAAATGCATTACTTTTCATTAAATTAGTTCAAATTACAAAATAATAATAATAATAATGAGATCACCATAAAAAATAATCACGCGCAACGTGCGGTCTGCGACTAGTTGTCCATAAAATTGTTGCACGCATATTGAAATTTTGATTTCTAGAGGAGTCAAAAGTAGTAACACCAACTTCCCGTAATTTGTTCAGCTCATCAATTAATAGTTGCAAATAAATATCAATTTTAATTCCTGGACCTTTCGGTCCTGGAATGAGCAATGCTAGCATAAAATAAGATTGCTTCATACACATCCATGGTGGTAAATTATACGGAACAAGGACAACAGGCCATGTGCTATGATTGGTGCTCATGTTTCCATATGGATTAAACCCATCACTTGCTAAACCCAACCTAACATTGCACTTCTCAGAAGAAAATGACTCATGTATCTCATCAAAATTTTTCCATGCCTTAGAGTCAGCTGGATGTCTTAATAGACCATCATCAACACGCTTATCAAGATGCAAAGTCATGTAGGAAGCTATCTTTTTTGACAAGAAAAACCTCTTGAGCCTTGGTGTTATTGGGAAATAATGCAATACCTTGTGAGGGACTTTTTTACCCCTTACTCTCCCTTCACTTGATTTCCATCTTGAGAGGCCACAAACTTGACACTCACTTTTGTTGGAATTTTCCTTCCAATACAACATACTATTATTTCTACAAGCATCTATCTTCACATAATCAAGACTCAAATCCTGAATCATCTTCTTTGCCTCATATAATGAATCTGGCAACTCTACAATAACTTTAGAAAGCGCATAATTCAACAATTGAAGCAATAGAGTAAACGATTTGTTTGTCCAACCACTAAGGCATTTAATATGAAGTAACTTCACAATGAAAGACAGTTTTGTATACTTGCAGTCTAGAAAAAGTTTCTGCTCGTTATCTCCTAGTTTCAGAAAAAAGTTAGTTGCATCATCATTAGGCTCTTCAGGAGTATTGTCGCCACTCGAATCTCCAGCTACATAACTGGCTGCATTAAAGGCTGCACAATAATCTTCTACCATCTCACTCAAGCCATCCCCGTTTGACTCATCATCACTATCCAAACTATCACATGTTTGAAAATGTCTCTCCTCACCATGTCTAAACCAATGAGCATAACTTGGGAGAATACCAATAGTAAGCAAATCAGCCTCAACATCATCTCTAGTCTTTGCAAAGTAGTTATTACATTTCTTACACGGACAATAAATTTTATCCCCCATTGTTGTATGCTCAAATGCAAAATCAAGGAAGTCTTTAATTCCTTGTCTATACTCAAGAAGAGCTCTATTCCTGAGCTTTACCCAATTCCGTTCCATCTAAAGTTGGATTAAATTTTTTTTAAAATCTTCAATGAGGGACACACCATAAGTTGTCCTCAACCGGAAAAGAGTACTAAATCCAGTGGAAAAGTCTGCATAAAAGAATATTTCAATGTAGAGTTTGAGACATTATATAAATCTAGTGGACATTATATTTCAAAGTACTTGATGATCTTAAGCTCTAAGGATATGATACAAGAGGAACCAGAAACAATCTACCAACCCATTGTTTCTATGATTAGAAACAGGTTTTTTTTTTTTTTTTTTTTTTTTTTTTTTTTTTTTTTGTGAAAAATTTATTTGGTCATTTAGAAAGTGTATTTACTATTTAGTGCATATATGTGTTAATGCAGCAAATCAGAAACTCATTGGCAAGCTGAGCAGAAACTTTTCAAGAAGTGACTGCTAAGAACTGTCAGAAACTAGACAACAAGAACAGCCCAAAAATAGTATAAGTAAATATCAAATAATGGGAGATCAAGGGGATTCTAACAACAAACATCCAAAGTGCATTCATTTACTTGTGTAGAAGCCCACAGTCATGTCCTAAAACAGGTATTTATAGATGTAGTGTAAGACAAACACACAGACAAAAACATTGTATATCACAAGAATAGGGATAACTCACCTGCCCAAAATGAAAAAAATAATTCTCCCCAGCCAAGAATAGCTTTACAAGCAGTTGCAACCAGATACAACTGTGCATAGCTCGTAGTTAATTTTAAACAAAACCCATGTAGTCTAAAACTCCATGACCCATTCAAGGGCTTTGAAGTGCCATGTACCATTTTACTTGATCGGATCAGGTGTCATCATTCCTCTTTAGTTTATGTCCATATAAACTGTCCAATTTCTAAAGGGGGTTGTTGGACTCTAAAAGCAATAGCTACTTGCAAACCTTAATTTAGGATTTCATTAAAAAAAATAAGTTACAACCTTTTAAATTCACAGTGCTGCTTTAGCATATGGATTCATAATAGTAATCAGGGCATACAGACATATAATACAATTTAGGCAACTGTGGATGAAGTTGTGATTTAAGACTTATGAACAAAATGAGAAACAAAAAAAAAGAAACAGAGGCTTGGGAACTTGGCATGTATCCTATCCAACCAGACAAATAAGCTCATACAACAAACTAATCCAACATATATTTTTGCATTGATTCAGAAACAGGGCCAAAATTCTAAGAAATTTGAAAACTAGACAAAAGCAAGATGGTTAATATCTGATGCACCAACTTAATTGCATAAATCATTATTTAATATAATTTCTCAGCACTCTGCAGCTTTTATTTATCAATCTCAATACACCTAAAACGATTTCCAATTTTAGATTTTGACTTCATTCATTTTGCACTGGAAATACATTCCTAATAGAAGAAAAGTTATGTTGCATCAACACATCTTATAAACAAACACAAGCTAATATTCAGTCTCTACTCTATCATCACCAAGAACTTTATTAACTAATATTTTTCCAATGATTAAAACCATATGTCAGCAAGAACTCAGATTGTCAAATTGATCATTTTAAATTGTTGGGATAACTCACTTGCCCAAACAATGCGCTGATAGAAGTTGTAGCAAGTCCAAGTAAGCTGCAAAAGAAGAAATAATAGAATCTAGTCAACTGCCAAAAGAGTGAACAAAAAGGTAACAGTCTGATGCTTTCAGTAAGTAAAGGTAACACAGAATGAATTCACCCAACTATTATTAAAAGAGTGATAAGCATCCATAATATTAAATGGAAAGACAATTTGCTGTCTAACCCACTTTGTAGACTTATTCAGTCCATTCCACAGCACAACCATAATTCCAGGAAGGTAAAAGAAACAGTATTTTATATGAGACAATAACAGTGTCCTATTTCCTACTTCAAATAGGACACTCTACCACAATCTATAAGTGAATTTGGCTAGAAGCAACCATAGCAATAGCACATAGCAATCTCTCGAGTAAATTTACAATTAATGAAAAGTGAGAACAATAGTTTATCAAGACTATCCACTATAATGTCAGGTATACAACTGTCTTATGCACATAAAAGCAAGCAGACTCACCATACAACAGAAATAAATAAATAAATAAATAAATAAAATTGATAAAAAGGCATGCTATTTATATAGCTTTGTTGTTGCACTTTTTACTTAATCCAAAATAAATAAATAAATAAAGGAGAATTGTTACCTTTTTGCTATATTTAAAATCGTGTTTGGGAAGAAAATGCAGAGGCAGGTTGAAAGAACAGGGAGCCTTAACCAATAGAAACAACTTATTGGGGCCTAATAAATGACAAGAAAAAATATAGATATTTTATTTTTGCAAAGTAAAAAGAAATGAGGATTAGCAAGACAAAACTCATTCAATTAACTACCTGGATTGGAACCAGATCTAGCACCCTTTGAGATTAGCGTCCGAATAGCCTGTCAAACAAAAATATTTAAATTCTATTGGAGCCCATCCTTTTCAACCATAATATATGAACCAAAGCACTGAAAAAAAAAAAAAAAAAAAAAAAAAAAAACTAAATTTGCCTCAACCATTCTATTATCTAAACAAAAACCTGTGTCCATTCCAAATTACCATCAAAAGAAAAACGATAGCTATGTGCACTAAAAGTGTATCGACAGATTTTAGTAAACCCTCGATAAAAGAGGGTTGAAATAACTAAAGTTTGTTGTAGTGATAATTTCTTAACTGAAAATAAATTAAGAGAGGATGGCTTTGGATTAGTTAATAAGGTTAGCTCTCTCTCTCTCTCTCTCTCTCTCTCTCTCAAATTTGAATTTAGAATCTTGACACAAAATTGAAAATGTAAGTAAAGACAGAATTAAGATAATGAGTAAGACTAACCCAATTTATTTTCAGGGTAAATTATCTGATGGGTAGTAAATAGCAATAAAGAGACTTTCAAGCAGCTTTGGATAGGGATTGGTAGAGTTCAAGAATAAAACTATTATTATTGCCAAACTCTGACACACTAAGTATAAGTGCTAATGGGGTGTGAGGGGCAGGGGCAAGGGCCGGGGTTCAATTCTCTAAGAGGAAGATTCACACACATATACACTCAGATTAGGCTAGAGTAGAATTCTATTTTGTATCAAAAAAAAAAAAAAAAAAAGAAATCTTGTCAAGCTTTTAAGATTTTACATTGCAAAAGAAGAAAAAATTACTAAGCTATGAGCATATGCCCAACAAAAGCCTAACTTCTTGCTTTATGCCAAGACATATGACCATATTAGCAAAATTGGCTTATGTGAAGATTTTTTTCTCTTTTATTTAAAGTAAAAAATAAAAAATAAAAAATAATCATTTGCTTGCTAGTGTTTTCTACTATTAGTCAAATTCTACTAAAAAGTGTTTATTAAATTGGAAAACATGCTTCAACATCATCGAAGACATTGCTCAATGACTTGCTTATCTCCACGTACACATGTTCAAGTCTAGGAGTAATTCAGTAGGATTTAAAATCAAGCAGCAGTAAGGAGATGCATTAGAAACTATCAGATCTTGGCATGGTAAAAATATTTGGGTTGAAAGGATCAGAAAAAAAAAAACACAAATAAGGTTGTTGGAACATAGTAAGAATGCATTTCATATCAAGCAACCATAATTTAATTCAATTTGTGTGTGTTTGCACATGTACATATTTTCTTGTTCATGCTAAAGTTAATTGGTCACCTTTTACTTTAGTGGTGATATGCCCTCGGAGTTTGCAATGATTGGTGTTGTTTCAACAAAATATGATGTATTCAACTTTGGGGGTTCTACTATTAGAAATCATGAATGACAAGAAAAACAATAGTCGTTATCACTTTGAGTATTCACTCAACCTTATACGATAAGTGAGTTGCTCACTTGAACCCTTCTTAACCTGTATTTGGAATTTTGAACTTAACATTTGACATTTTATGAACAATTGGACTTGTATTAGGCATGGCAGTTATAGAATGAAGGTAAAAGTTTGGAGGTAATAGACCCAACAATACTAGATGCGCTATGCCCTCTATTGAGATGCATTCACGTTGGTCTCTTATATTTATAGGATCAGGCAAAGGATAGGCCCACCATGTTGGATGTTGTTTCTATGCCTCAAATGAAACTCTTACACTATTTCCTCCAAAACCTAGGATGCACGGACGCGGCAAAATGGGCACCGCACCTGCGTCCAACACAAGGTGCGACTGGAGACACCGCTGCCCGCGCACCCAACTTCACACCCAACTTATAACATTAAAGCATATAATTGATGTATTACATTTACATGTAGAAAATAAGACCTTATGCTATGCATGGGTATGATGTGCAGGATTGATAATTTGATTTACTAGTGGCTCTATGTAGAAAACTAAATTAACTGATCTTTTTGTTGTGGACATGGTAAAAATGGATGAATACAAATTGTTGGTTTCTTAACAAGTTCAATATTTTCCTAAAGATTTATCTGGACTGTGAATGATCAGAATCTACAAATGCTTCCTGTAACTAGACTAATGTTTGTACGTCTGAAACACTATAGTAAAACATAACAAACCGAAAAAAAAGCAAAAACAAACTCAATCTGTGTTACACTAATATTTTATTCTTGTTACAGCCATCCTGTTTTGTTTGATGTCCTAGTAAATCAATTCTTCTGATAAAGAACCGTCAGAAGGGATCCATTAAATTTCGTATTACATGGAATTAGATTTTTTATGGAAGTATCTAAATAAGAGTTTCAAACGTTATCTGTTGTTGTGAAAGAGTCCAAATTTGTAAAAATATAATCCAAACCACGCTTTCCTCCAATTATCGGGGTAAATTCATCCCTCAATCATTTGTGTCAATCTTTTCTCTCAAAATTCAAATCAAAATTGTGTTCAAACACACAAAGAGATGAATCTCAAAACATTTGAAATTTGAACCCCCTATAGGTCAAAGTGAAAGTAAGGAATTTTATGAGTCTTGTTTTGATTTCCAAAGCGAAAGCAAACATACATCTAAAAGCATATTGAATCATAAGAAAATTAAAAGAGAATTGAATAGAAGTACTATTGGTACGTAGTAGAATATTGAAAGTTTGTTTGTCCATGTAGCAAACAAAGTAGAAAACAGGAGGGCAAACATATGGTGGAACAGGCGGTGGAGATGGCTCATCATGGCAGTGGGGGCAATTATTATCTCGTTGTACTGATTCTCAAGCAACGGAAACGAAAAAAAAAAGGGGAATTAAAGTTAACCCGTGCTCCTAGTATAGATTTTTTAGATATATTACTGATGATCAGGCAGATAGAAAAAATTCCACTAACATTTTCCATATACCTTCGTTAGGAGAGAAAAAACAAACAAAAGATGCTGATACAAGAAATTGGGGGTAATGCAATTCCTTCCACAGTACAAGACAAAGTGAAGAAACAAAATAAAGGTGGACAAGGTAGCCATGAGTTGCAAACTTCAGCTTTGAAGCATTCTCAACTGAAAGTAAATTAAGAGAGGATGGCTTTGGATTAGTTTATAAGGTTAGCTCTGTGTGTGTGTGTGTGTGTGTGTATGATAATGGAACTAAAGACATAGCCTAGCTAATCCTATTTAATCAGTCAATAAATTAGTGCTTCAGCTGAGCCCATGGGCAAGGTAGAATCTTGACACAAAGTTAAAAATGTAAGTAAAGACTGAATTAAGATAATGTGAGTAAGACTAACCCAATTTACTTTTAGGGTAAATTATTTGATGCGTAGTAAATAGCAATAGACTTTCAAGAAGTTTTGGATAGGGATTGGTAGAGTTCAAGAATTAAACTTTTATTATTGCCAAACTCTGACACACTAATCTTGTTACGCTTTTAAGGTTTTGCATTACAGAAGAAGAAAAAATTACTAAGCTATGCCCAACAAAAGCCAAACTTCTTCCTTTATACCAAGACATATAATCATATTAGGAAATTTCTTAAATCTAGATATGTGGAAATGCAATTAAATCAAGAAGGGCTAGAGTAAATTGGTAATCCCAAGACAAGCATTTATAATTTCGTTTGCTATGCTAAATAGATTATCTACAAGAGATATGTTGATTCAGTAGGCTTACAAAGGGGGGTACAGCTTGTATATTTTGCAAAATGAATTTTCGGAAAAATTATGGACATGTGCTTGATTTTCAACTACAACTTCAATTGGAATTAGTTAGTGGAAGGGGACTTCAAAAGTAAAGGGAAGGAGCCTGAGAGCTATTATTTATGATTTGGCTTGGGGTTCTACAATTTATCAGTTTTTATTCCAAAGAAATATGATCATCCGCGGTGGTCAATGTATAACAAAGGAAAGCATGCTCCGTTCCATCAAATGGGAAGTGAGGTTTTGTATTAACAATCAAGGAAACTTCAAAACTTCCATTCTTAACGGATCCCTTTGCTTTCCTGAGGGGTCTTAATCTTTTCTACATTGTTCTGCATGATCCTGTATTAAATGAGCTTGGCTTGGGTTGGTTTTGGTAGGTGATGTTTGGTTTTAGGAGGGCTCTGCTGTATTGTGAGTTGTTTAATGCTTGTTCTCAATGCTGGCAGTTTGCTTGTCAGTAGAGGACTTAGGAAGTATGTGTACTTTATGTTAAGCTTCTCAGTTTCTTCGTTGTTTTTTTGTGTGTTTCAATGTTTCTTTTGGTTCAAGGAAGTTGACTACTGTGTTTGAGTCCTGGCTTAGGGCTTGCAACAAACCGTAGGAATCATTTGTAACAAAGTTTATATTGAGTTGATGATCTAATTGATACCTAACCATAACAAAAATCAAATTTGACCTAAAAAGCATTAAATGCACCTAAAAATAAGGAAATAAATCACCTAAACCTAAAATAAGTTTTTTTTACATAAAAATACCAAAAATAATAAATTACAATAATTAAATAGTAAATTGTGTCCTACATCAGACCCCTCCACTTGAAACAAACTCGTCCTCGAGTTCATCTTTGAAATTTGAAATCTCCCATGCCAAGAGAACAAATACTTTGAATACTTCATCTTCTTTGTCTTCTTGCCAAACTTGAAAGTCATTAATCGGGCAACTTGAACTTCTTCTCCCTTGATCTTCATATAATTGACAATATTCACCAAATAAGAGTCAATGATCAAATCAAATCTTTCCACCCCAATAAAATCAATAAACTTTGTTTCGATGTCTTCCAATAAAATAATAGGAGTTTGAATGTTGCAATCATTTAACTTGATTTCATCGAGATCATTGACAACTTCCTCTATAATTTCTTCTTTAATGGTCTCTACTCTCTCAACCTCAAGATCTTTCTCTATAATGGGGTCCTCATTAATCTGTTCCACAATCTTGATTTCAGGTTCTTCTTTTATAACAAGGCCTTCATTAATTTCCTCAGAAATCTCTATATTTTCTTCAAGAATGATATTTTCCTTAACATGTAATTCTTCCTTTAACAATGGAATATTTGGCTCTTCAAAATAACTCAAGTATGAACTTCTTGGCCAATAATAATCTTGTATTGTATACGACAAGATTTCTTTACAATCCAAAGGATAAAATTTGATAGCAAGCATCTTTTTCATCCTTGGCCATGATCAAATTTTGTCTTTTCCTTGTCGGATTCTCTCAGATTGTACTCGTTCCCACCAACATAAGGCATACTTACTAAGTTTATACAAAGCAAGTCCAACTTTTCTCTCATAACAAATATTCTCATAGTCAAATAAATCCTCTAGATCAAGTAACCAATCAAGAAAATCTTCTTTTAAAAAATAACCATTAAAACTTGCAATTCTCTTATAAGGTCTATATGAAATTTGCTTACCAATAGGTTGCCCATGAGTTATGTCTCCGCTGCAGTTATCCCTATTGTTTCCATTCTTCAACGGTGCCATCCTAGCATAGATATTTGTGAGTGCTTGTTGTACGTCACATAATACTCGCTAAGTTATTCATCGTTGTTGTGGGGGTGGTTACCGTCTCGCCAGTTAGCAATCAGACCAGGGCAAGTCAAGGCTTTGATACCAACTGATGTCACGGAAGCTTGAAGAGAAGTACACACGATGCTCTCTTTGATGGACAGAAACTAAACTGTTAGTTCCTGGTAGTAAACCTCGAATCCATAAGGGGTTCCTTGAATCCAAAGGGTGATAGGTCTGGAATCCATCAAAGAACACAATAGACACAAGTCTGAATTTTTATTGATAATAAACTATGAAAAACGTTTACAAACTTAAGGGCCTATTTAAGGGCTCCTTAAAACTTGACAGACAAGAAAATATAATCTAAAATAACTCCTAATTGATACCTAACCATAACAAAAATCAAATTTGACCTAAAAAGCATTAAATGCACCTAAAAACAAGGAAGTAAATCACCTAAACCTAAAATAACGTTTTTTTTTTTTTTTTTACATAAAAATACCAAAAATAATAAATTACAATAATTAAATAGTAAATTGTGTCCTACATCACTTAATAACTCACTTGGATGAATATTTATGATGTGGTCCCACGTTTTATTTTAAAATTAAGAAATAAAACTCTTTAAGAATAAATAATTTAGGATACATGACGCAAAATTAAAACTCTAATTTGGATTTCTAATTTGAGTTTCTCTCAGTTTCACCTATTATTATATATATAGATTATTGAGCTTTTGTGAATTAATTAAATTATTTTTGGGCAAAAGTTTCCTAGGCTAGGTGTGATAGATAAAGCCAACCATCCGGATTCTAGTGGAGTGGGTGATTCAAGGAATCAATTGACAATAATGATAACCAAGGTTTTCAGACCCGGACCGTTCATTGAACCGTAAAAGGGAGAGGTTCAAGGTTTTTAAGGTCGAACCGAGGTCGAACCGGAGTCGAACCGTGATGACGTCATAATTAATTTAATAATTATTTTAAATATATATAACATTAAATTAATAAAAAAAATAGAAAAATTAACTAAAATAGTCCAAAACAAATATAGATAGTATTTTTTATAACATAACTTTCATAATACAAATAAAAATTATTAAATTCTAAAAAAACATAAATAGCTATTGAATTTCTAAATTATTTTTAAGTCATGACAAACATACTTTAGTACCCAATAATTTTTATTTTATTAAACTCAATAAAATAGTTAAGAGACAAATTAGTTTTTTGCTCATGGCCAAGCCCATTTGACTGTGGATCAATTTTTTTTTCCCAAACCCATCTGAATAGTCACTGTTCACCATTTATCATGAATTAAAAAAAAAAAAAAAATCAAAAGCTAGATCTGACTCCATGCATTTAAAAATGGTCAAAGTTAAATAAATAACAAACTCCAAGAAGAAGGAAGTGCTTGACAGCAAGCAAGCAGTATATTGTGACAGCAAGCAAGCACGCAGAGCAAAGAAGAAGTCTCCCGAAGCAGTAAGTCTACATCATTTTTAGCAATACTTTCACAACAAAATTTATGTAAAAAATTGTTACTAGTTTTAATTTAAACCCACCATTGAAATTATTTTTTTACTCACCAATATTAATTAATAACAATCTATTATTTAAAATTTATTGTGAAATATTGTGAAAATATTATAGCAACATTTAATTGTGATTTTTTATTTTTTTATTCTTTATACTTCCTCCCCTTCCGTCCATACGTTTCTTTTCCTTTTCTTTTCTTTTTTTTTCTCTTGTTTTTTTTCCTCCACACACGTATCCCCATCCCCACTGACCCACTCCTCTCAAGTCTCATCATGTTTTTATTTTTCAAGAACACTTCCTCCACTGTCCAGACCGTGTCCTCTTTGCTTTTATTTTTCTTTCTTCATTTCTAGCTCTATCTTTCTCATTCTCTTTCTCTCATACTCTCACCCTGTCACACACACATTACCGGCGGAGAGCAAAGCCAAAATTTAAAGCTTGATTCGCCCAAGAGAAGAGTTTTTGAATAGAGGGAGCTGTGTGATGTACTCTGAAGAGAGAAGAAGAAGAAGAAACATAAAGACATGTTGTGTTTCTCTGGAGATGGCAGTGGCAATGTTTCTGAAGACATGATGTACTCCCAACAGAGTTGTGTTTCTCAGCAGAGTTGTGTTTCTTTTTCTTTTGTTTTTCTGTGTTTGTTTTTTTTTTTTTTTTTTTTTTTTTTTTTTTTGAGGTTCAGATTCACAGAAGCAGGGAACCGTGAGAAGCGGTTTGATCACGGTTCTCAGAACCGTGAGGTCCGACCGTGGTTCTCACGGGTTCCTGCTATTTTCCCATGGAGCGATTCTTGAGGCTAAACGAACCGTAAACATGAACGGTTCGAGGTTTTTCCGGTCGGACCGTACGGTCCGGTCCGGGTTTCAAAACCTTGATGATAACAAGACATATTTGATACACTAATTGCATTAATAGATATGTAAACTCTATCACTAGCTTATAATTCATAACCTTATTGGTACTTTCTTTTTATTCTTTTTTGGCTGACAAGAATATATATCCTACAGTTAGAATGGATAATTTTTTAGGCAAGAAGCCCTTGTCACAACATTGCAAGATTTTTATTTGTGGGTCATTCTACGTCACACACTTTTTTTTTCTAATATACCATAGCTTCAAAATTTTAGTCGTTCATCTATAGTGGGTACAACTAGACTGGTTACCTGTTTAACTGGTTGTCTTTACTATTTTTATATAAGATAAAAATAGTATTACTGTTCTCTTTCTAAAACTCAATGACAATAACTACTTCACATAAGTATTAAAAACTTTTTTTCTTTATCACTTTTGATGGTAACAAGGTCACGCATGACACATGAAAATTTCTTTGCTTATATATACTAGTACTCACTTCTATAGACGTGAGCATCCGAGGGCGGAAGATTCTTAGCTAGCCACAAGTGCATAATTTTGAAGAGTGAGGTCTTTTGAGCTGCATTGATCTATGGTGTGGCCTGTAGCCTTACAGAATTTTTAGGCAATGTAGTTATTCTTTGGTAGACCTGAGAAATGAGTCGAATTGATTGGGTTTAGGACAAAAATAGGTTCGGGTTAAAACAGGTGATTCTAAACAGGTTGCAAGCGAGATGGATTATGTGTCAATCCGTATTTCTCACATGCAAACAAAAGATAAATGTAACAAAATAAAAATTCTGAATTCACTAATGATATCATCACTATTAAAAAAATATAAATATCATCACTGTTCTAGTTGCATATAAAATAATAATAAACTTATATTATCTAGAAATATAACTAAATAAAAAAAAAGTTTTTAAAATAAAATCATAACATTTTAGGTAAAAAAAGAATAAGTAAATATCTAATATGAAGTTCACTTCAATCTACATTCCACACAGCATTAGTAGTAGATCCAACGTTGGAAATCTTTATACTTGTGAATTGCTATCTGCCATTTAAAATTTCCACTTGACCTAAGGATTGAAGTTTAATGAAGGTGACAACCTGACCCTTAAGGATTGTGAGGCCAAGTGCTTGAGACATTGTTCGTGTTGCCTATGCATCTATAATGGATATAGAAGGCCCATACTGGGTGTGAGATTTGGAGCACAGGGCGTGGAATTGTTCTGACAGATGCCAGTATTCCACTGGCAACATACTTCCTTAGGAAGTCTAATTATTCATGCTCTCACTTATCAAATTAATGCATATAATTGATTTGCTTTCCATAATTGTGATTAAGGGTAACACGTTAGTATATAAAAACCTAAAAACCAGTTTTTTACGCTAATCTCCTAATAATTTACTACAGGCCTGCATAGTAATGCATGCTTTTCAACAAGTGGGGCATTAAATTAATTGAATTTGTGTGAAAATCCTAAGTAGAGCCAGGATGGCCGTTTTTGGTTTGGACTTTGGAGTAGCAAACCCCACGCCCATGGGGGTTAATGAGTGAAACCTCATCCTCCATTGATGGGTAGCTAGGCTATCTTTGAATACAAACTTGATTGAATGACTAATATTTTGTCACATAAATTATTGAGGCCTTACAGTTTTGCTTATCAATATTATAATATATATATATATATATATATATTTAATGGGGTTAGAATCCTATTAGGACATCTATAAAATCTGTTATATTTATGCTCTCCGTTAGAATCTTACCACATTAGACAGGTTAATGTAAGTGTAAACTAATTAGAACTTATTATCTTTCTAATTTGGATGAAAGAAATCAGCAATAATCAAATTCGAACTTAATTAGGTTTTATATTCTTTTAATAAATTCTAATTAAATTTGAAAAGTTCTTTTCTCTAAAATTTCTGATTTACTTTTTATTTATTAAATTACTATTAATTAAACGTTCATCATAAAAATCTATATATATATATATATATAATTTAGTTTTTAGATTTACAATATCATATACGGGACCTTACAATAATCTGCATATTTATTAACATCAAACTACATTTTTGACATTATTTGATGAAATCAAATCTAAATTTACATTTAACAAATTTCAAAGGTTGCCACCAAAATTAAGGTTTTACTTAGATTTTTTATTTTAAAAAAAAGAAAAAAGAAAAAAGAAAAAGAAAAGAGAATCAGATAGTAGAGCTTTTCATATTAAACTATGTTACTTTATAAAGAAAAAAGAAAACATATTACTTTAAATGAATTGGAAATTGCCAAAAGTTTTGTAACTTAATTAGTTAAATACTTTTAGTATTTCAACGAAAACATCCATGATTCAAATCCTTCACCTAGCACTTGGTGCAAGATTTTGGTCATACCTTTGAATGCAACACACAGAAGGGACAAGTTAGTGTGGAAGGAAAATAGAGCAAGGAGGTTCTCAATTAAAATGGCTTACCAAGTTGCTCTCCACCTGTTAAAATGGCAATGCAGAGTGATCCTCTGCATCAAGGTGAAGTCCATTTTACTAATCAAAGCAGCTTACAACTTCAAGATGACAAAGGCATTGATCAAACAGTTGCTAAGGACTCTAATTTGGCAAAGGAAGATTTGATGGTTCTGATTGAATCAATGCCTCACTATGATCAAGTTCTCCACTCAATGCAGGAGATGATGCCATGTATGAAAGGGTATTAGGAAGTTAATTAGACACGTGTAAATGAGCTGGAATTACTTTGTAATAGATTTTCCCACCTTTTAGGAAGTTAGTTATTTTTTTAGTTTCTTAGCTTGCTTCAGATTCCGTATATATAGGAGCAGAGCTTGTATGTATGAACACTTGTATTCTTTTACTCTTCAATCAATAAAGGTGCAGTTTCTATTTAGAGAGTGAGAGCACAAGTTTTTACATGGTATCAAAGCTTGAAGGTTCTTCAATGGCATCCATTGAAGCAAACAATCAATCCACACACACATCCCCTTATCTTGTCAACAATCAATCAATCGACACAGACAAACTCGAATTCACCAAATGATTCTACCTCTACTAATCCTAATCCCTATTTCCTAAATTCCAGTGAGAATCCAAGGAACATTCTTGTTACTCAACATCTATTAGGAATGAAGAATTACCAATCCTGGCCTAGAGCAATGGTGCTTGCTCTCATTGCAAAGAAGAAGATTGGTTTTGTGAATGAGAAAATTACAAAGCCAGATCTTGATTCACCTTTGTATAAAGAGTGGGAGAGCTACAACACTATGGTGCTTTCATGGTTGATCAATTCCATGCATGTGGATGTCTTAAGCAACATTATGTACTGCGAAACAGCAAGGGAGATGTGGATTGAGTTCCAAAATGTGTTCTCACAAGGAAATGGACCTAAAATCTACAATTTACAAAGTGAAATTTCTCAAATTTGTCAAAATTAGATGTCTGTGACTGAGTATTATGCCAAATTTAAGCGATTGTGGGATCAATTACTGAATTATGAACCAATGCCAGAATGTTCTTGTGGAGCTATGAAGATTTTGAGTAATTCTCATAATAAGGCTTATGTTATGAGGTTTTTGATGGGATTGAATGAGAGTTTTGACACTGTTCGAAGTAAGATTCTTATGTTAGATCTTTTTCCCTCAATGAGTAAAGTCTATTCACTGGTTTTACAAGAGGAATCTCACAAGAATATTGGACATGGAGGTTCTTGTTAGGTTCTAAAGACTTAGATTTTTATGTATTTAGAACTCTAATGTATATTGTTGGCAAACCATGATCAAAACAATATGTTTAGTTGTGTTTAGACTTGCTCAAAGTTGTCTCGTTTATGTAAAGTTGGAATAAGTTGATGCAAAAGGCTTTTATGCTTCTCGGCCTGGTTCGATCGATCGAGGCTTAGGCTCGATCAATCGAAAATCGAGTTAGAAGCATTTTTCTGCAGAATTCCAATTCAGCCCTAGTTTGTTTAAAACGTTTAGGGCTTTCTAATTTGTCCTAAGTATAAAAGGCAAACCCTAGCCACGTTTTAGTGTTGCTCATATTGCTGTTTGTGTAAATCTCTTGTGAGATCTAGAGGAGCTTTCCTTTACACAAACTTAGGGTTTTCAAGGAGGAGATCTTATCTACACCTTGATGATCAATTCAGTTGCTGCCATTGAAACTTAAAGAAACACAAGCAGGTGTGCTTGTATCTGGTGATGAATCCAAGAAAGAAGGAGTTCGTGGATTCGGAGCTTACACGTGGTCGTGTTAGTAAGTTCTACTGGTGGGTAGCAATAAGAAGTCAAGCGTGGGGGCTTGTAAGTCTTATTGTATGAACTTCGATTCTTTCAAGATAGTGGATTCAAGTTTACCTTGAGGATAGCTAGGTTAAATCCTCCCCAGGTTTTTACCGGTTTGGTTTCCTGGGTGATCATATCTTTCTGTTATTTATCTTTCTACTGCTATACATGATATGATTGTTTGATTGTGATAACTTAGATTTGGAATTTGGACTAAGTAACAACTTGGCTAATTACCTAGGTTAATCCAATTGTGTTTTTAAGGGGTCTAAAAACTATCAGTTCTGGTTCTTCTCAGTCTAATACAATGGCAATGTATGCCAATTCCATGGGAAACTCTAAAGGGAACGAAAAAAAGGAAAGACCTTTCTGCACTCATTGTAATATGCCAGGGTACGATTGAAAAATGCTACTAATTGCATGGCTATCCACCTGGTTACAAGCTCAAAGGCAAGTCAATAGCCAATGCAAATCAAGCTTCTTTCAATCCTGAAGATGGTGCTTTGGTGACTGGAAATTAGTGCCCTATTTCTAAAGCATAATGTAAAAAATAGTTGGCCTTTCTCAACTCAGGAACTACTTGCACAGGGACTACTCTTGGTGATACACATCATGCTGCAAATGCAAGCATTTCTTGTATGGCTACTGATGTGGAAGGAGTCTCTGGTGAAGGTTTTGGACTGGTAGGCACCTCTTCACAGTCACAGGTCACTACCAATCCCACTTTCAATCCTGCTCTCATGTCAGGTGATCATTCCAATATGTTCTTTAGTCCTACTTTTCAGCATTCCATTTTCTCTACTAGAACAATAGATAGGACTGCCTTTAATGGATCTTATTAGGTCATTGATACAGGAGCCACAGATCACATGGTGCATTCTGTGTCTTGTTTCATTTCTATTACGACTGTATTATTGTCAATCTTCCAAATGGAGAAACAGTCTTAGTTACACATATAGGAACTATTCAAATATTAGCAAAACTTGTTCTTCACAATGTTTTGTGTGTTCCTTCCTTCACTTTTAATCTTCTTTTTGTCAGTCAATTGGCTAAGTCCATTTCTTGTTGTCTCATATTCTTTGGAACTCTTTGCTTCATCTGGGACCTAGCTCATTGGAGCACAATTGGTCTGGGTAAGGAGTACAAAGGCTTGTATTTGCTAGAAGAGAGCATCTCAACCTCATCAAACTATTTTACTGCTTTTCATTCTGTAAATAATGCTTATGCAGTCAATAATGTTCATGTTCAGCCACACATTTGGCATTTCAGATTAGGACATTTATCAAATGCTATATTGGCATTGTTGAAACATAATAATGCACCACTTTACAATGCTAATAAGATGATTGATTGTGAAATCTGTCCTTTAGCCAAACAAAAGAGGTTACATTTCACTTCTAGTTCTCATATTTCAAATCAATTTTTTTTATTTGATTCATTGTGACTTATGGGGACCCTTTTTAGTCTCTACTGTTGATGGTTGCAAATTTTTCCTATCTATTGTAGATGACTGTTCAAGATGCACTTAGGTTTATCTACTTAAACATAAATCCCAAACTTAAGCCATCTTGGAACAATTCTGCAATATGGTAGAAACACAATTTTCAAGAAAGGTTAAGTGCATTAGAATTGATAATGGGACTAAATTCATCATGTCTACATTCTTTTCTCAAAAGGGTATCTTGCATTAATTAAGTTGTGTTGAAACACCTTAAAAAAATGCCATAGTTGAGAGAAAACATCAACATCTCTTAAATGTAGCAAGAGCACTTAGATTTCAATCCAACTTGTCTTTACATATGTGGGGGCATTGCATTCTTATTGCTAATTACTTGATTAATAGAACACTATCTTCTGTTTTAGGTTATAAAACTCCTTTTGAAGTTCTTTTTATCAAGTTCCAACTTATGATCATTTAAGGATTTTTGGTTGTCTTTGCTATGCTTCCACTATTTCTCATAATAGGACAAAATTTGATCCAAGAGCAACTAAGTGTGTCTTCTTGGGTTATCCTTTTAGAGTTAAAGGTTACAAGGTAATGAATCTATCCACCAAAACTGTGTTTGTTTCCAGGGATGTCCATTTTCATGAAAATATTTTTCATTTTGCCACTGATGTAAAAGATTTTTCTGATCCTTTTGTTACTGAGGTTGATGCTTCTGTTTCTGATGCTGTTATAGATCCTTTTGTTACTCCTGTTAACATTCCAGATGCTCCAATTAAGTCTCCTATTCCTTGCAATTCTTTGATTCAACCTTCTTCCTCTTTTTCAACTCCTTCAGCCAATCCTAGTCCTACTTGTTTGCCTATTGACACATCTGATTCCCTTCATACTTTTGTTTCTGTTCCTAACATCATCAATGAAGATCCTCCACCACCCAGAAAGTCCACCAGAACTCACAAAGCTCCAATCTACTTACAGGACTATGCTTGCAATTCAACTACCATATCACCTTCAATTGCTACTTCTCATGCTTCAGGGACACGTTGTGACATTGTTGATTGTCTGACCTACTGTCATTTGGATCCTAAATATCAGTCCTAGCTTATGACTGTTAGTCATGGTCATCAAGCACCCCAATACTTCCATCAAGCTGTTCAAGATCCTCTTTGGAGGGAGGCTATGGACAAAGAGATTCAAGCCTTAGAATAGACTCACACTTGGGTGCTTACCCCTTTGCCACCAGGAAAAAGACCTATTGGGTGTAAATGGGTCTATAGAGTGAAGTTAAATCCTGATGGGGCTGTGGAAAGGTACAAAACAAGGTTGGTTGCCAAAGGATACACCCAAAGGGAAGGTCTTGACTTCTTGGAGACTTTTAGTCCTGTTGCCAAGATAGTATCCGTGAGGGTTTTGATAGCTCTTGCATCAGCAAAAGGGTGGACTTTGCACCAACTAGACATAAATAATGCCTTTCTCCATGGTGATCTTGAGGAAGAGGTGTACATGGACTTGCCTCCTAGTTTTCACAATAAGGGGGAGTCTTCTAGTTCCACTCCTTTGGTATGCAAATTGGTTAAATCCTTATATGGTCTCAAACAAACTTCTAGGCAATGGAATGCCAAGCTTTCTACCACTATTTTGCAGCTTGGTTTCAAACACTCTTAGGCAGATCACTCTTTCTTTGTTCATACTGATGGTTCTTCCTTTACTGCACTATTGGTTTATGTAGATGATATGATAATCACAGGAAATGACTCAGCCTGTGTTGCAAAGTTAAAGTCCTTGTTAGACCAAAAATTTGGAATCAAAGATCTTGGTTCCCTCAAGTACTTTTTAGGTTTGGAGATTGCAAGAAGTGCTAAAGGTATTAGCATCAATCAACGAAAGTATGCTCTTGAGGTTTTAAAACAGGCAGGGATGCTTGGTTGTAAACCTGTCAAGGCACCAATGGAGCAACAATTGAAGTTGTCTAAGGTTGATGGGGAATTACTTAAAGATGCAAGACAATATAAAAGATTAATAGGGAAACTGAAGTACTTGACTCTGAGTAGACCTGATATAACCTATGCAGTCCATAGGCTTAGTCAGTTTCTAGCTCAACCTAGAGTGCCACACATGAAGGCAGCCACTAGAATCCTGCAATACATCAAAGGCACACCAGGGCAAGGGGTATCCTTCCCTATTGAATTAGACTTGCAACTGAAGGCCTTTTGTGATGCAGACTAGGTAGGTTGCCCTGATATAAGGAAGTCCTTAACTGGTTATTGTGTGTTCCTAGGGGATTCCTTAATTTCTTGGACGTCTAAAAAGCAAGACATAGTGTCAAGATCTTCTGCTGAAGCAGAATATAAATCCATGGCCACAACCACTTGTGAGGTAACTTGGTTGCTTTACTTGTTAAGAGATTTGCACATTCCACATGAAAGACTAGTGCCGATGTACTGTGACAACTAGGCAACTATACATATCTTTGCAAATCCTATTTTTCATGAAAGATCAAAGCACATAGAAGCAGACTGCCACATAGTTAGAAACAAAGTTTTGGATGGTACCATCAAGGTATCAGTTGGCAGACATCTTCACTAAAGCACTTGGGGTTGAAAATTTTTCTAGACTACTAGCAAGGCTGGGAGTCATCAATATCTTTGCTCACAAAATTCAATATCCAGATTACACAAAGCATAATCAAGAAGCAAGAGCTTTGCTCAAGGGTGAAGTCCATTTTGCTAATCAAAGCAGCTCACAGCTTCAAGATTACAAAGGCATTGATCAAACAGTTGCTGAGAACTCTGATTTGGCAAAGGAAGATTTGATGGTCCAGATTGAATCAATGCCTCACTATGATCAAGTTCTCCACTCAATGCAGGAGATGATGCCACGTATGAGAGGGTATTAGGAAGCTGATTAGACACGTGTAAATGAGCTGGAATTTAGTTGTAACAGATTTCCCACCTTTTAGGAAGTTAGTTATTTTTTCAGTTTCTTAGCTTGCTTTAGATTAAATTCTGTATATATAGGAGCAGAGCTTGTATGTATGAACACTTGTATTCATTTACTCTTCAATCAATAAAGGTTCAGTTTCTATTTAGAGAGTGAGAGCACAAGTTTTTACACCACCTCATAATCAAGATGGTGCTGAACACTCGGATGCTCGTATGGATGGTAAGGTGTGGAAGACAATTTGGGCCCTAAAGGTATCACCGACGGTCAGGAATTTTATTTGGAGAGCTTGTTCAAACATTCCCCCCACTAAGGATAATCTGCACCGCCGGAGGGTGAAGGTGGACTCGAGATGCGATATCTGTTGTCAATAGCGTGAATCGAACTCTCACTTACTATGGGAATGTCTAATGGCATGAAACGTGTGGGCAATATCGAAAGGAAGGGTGCAGAAATGTAGCAACCAGGTGCATGACTTCTTTCACTTATTTCGAACGCTGAAGGATAAGCTAACAAAGACGGAGCTTGAACGGTGGGCCACGACGTCACGGGCAATCTGGAATGCTCGGAATAAAAACTATTTTGTGAAGGTTCACACACAGCCACTGACAATTATGGATCATGTCACTAGACTAGTGGAGGACTACCAGCGTCTTGCAGATGCTCAAAACACCTCTTGAGATACACCACACTAGCCTCTTGAGTCATTCTCTAAAGTGTAGTGGGTGGGACTGTGTTTTCTTATAGCTTTAGATTGTTTCCCCTGCATGGGGTTAGGGATATATGTAATAGGCTTGAGGCTTGGTTGTAAGTTTTCACAAGAGCCAAAGCCTATAACTCTCTGTAATACTGTTTCTTCTTCTTTTGCTTACATATTAATAGATACTTCTATCTTTTATCTCAAAAAAAAGAAAAAGAAAAAAAAGGGTTTAGAACTGATTGTCTTTTATAGTAATCAAAAAGCTACAGTAGGTCTTGGATCATGCAATTTCTATCTTCTATTATAATAAAAAAAAAAAATTAAAAAAAATTAAAATTAAAAAAAAAAAAAACCTTATTGTCATTTATTGACAAAGCATCCCAATACTAAATAAATTATGTTTAAATTAAGTTTGATGTTAAAAAAAATTCTAATTAAATGAAGTAAGCTTTTTTTTTTCCTACAAATTTTCAACTTTGAAATTTTAGTTAAAAATAATTATAAATAAAGATTTTCTGTCAAAATTTCCCATGCATTTTGTGGTTTGGTGACTAGTTTTAAACTATAAGATGGAAAACTTTTCCTAACGTAATTGCACAAGCCTTTTAGAGGGACAAAATAGTGCAAAAAATGTTAATTTAAACTAATTAGAACACACCATCTTTTTCGATAAAGCACTCAACACTAAAAATAATTCTAATTTATTTGTTTGCAATTTTTAAGTAAATTCTTATTAAACTAGGTGATTTTTTTTTTTATATATAAAAAGTTTTAGCAAATTCTATATTGACTTTTTTATTTATTAATTTATACTAAACATGTATCATATATAATTTTTTTGACGAGCTTTCTTGTGCATTTTACTGTTTAGCAACTAGTATGGTAGAACTATATAATAAAAATTGCATCCTAGAAGTCGTGGTTGTTTCGCCAAGCGGTTATATTCTCTCTATGCCAAATGATTATGTTGAAGACAGAAGCATTACAAACGACAGAAACAACAACACTAAAAACGACAGAAGAAAAGCAAGGCTGAAGAACAAAACGACAGAAGCAAAAGGAGACTTGAAACAGAGCGTTTTGATTAATGAAGTCACACAGGACACACGTGTGAAAGGAACACAGAGTTTAGATAGAAGGGAAGCCAGCTGCCAAATTGTAATTGGTTGATTAGTTGAAAAACGGTTAATTAGTTTAGCGCTTGGAGTAATGCTCTGTTTTCTGGGATTGTATATAAGCAGCTTAGTTAGTAATTATATGTCAATTAATTCATTTGTAACATTCATTCAGTGAATTAGAATTTTAGTTTCTCTCTACTCTCGTTATTTTACATGGTATCAGAGCACATTTTCTCTCTTGCCAAACAGAAATTTTCTCTTGATTTTCTTCATTTTCTTGGTCTCTCATGGCTTTAGACTCATAAAGTGCACCTTCTTCCTCGTCTACACCAACTGGAAGTGCAGCTATGGCAGATGAATCTGCTAATAACCCCTTTTTCTTACCAGCGAATGAAAATCCTGGTTTGATTCTTACATCACAGCCTCTCGTTGGTCCTGAGAACTACATGACCTAGGCGAGATCTATGTTTCTGGCTCTGAGTTCCAGAAATAAGTTTGGATTTGTCAATGGTTCAATTTCAGAACCAGATCCAACCTCACCTTTGTTCAATTCCTGGAATAGGTGCAACACTACGATCCTATCATGGCTGACCAATTCACTCAGTCCTGATCTTAAGGCTAGTGTTATGTACATCAATTCAGCAAGAGATTTATGGATTGATCTCAAGAATAGGTTATCTCAGGACAACACTCCAAGACTGTTTGAGCTTCAAAAGGAGATTTCACATTTGGTTCAAGGATCACTCTCGGTGAGTTCTTACTTCACCAAATTCAAGACTCTATGGGATGAGTTTGTGAATAATCAACCTTTCACAGTGTGCAATTGTGCTTGTGTTTGTAGTTCTAAGTCGTCTCAGCTAGATGCATAGCATAAAGAACATGTTTTCCGATTTTTAATGGGCTTGAATGACAGTTATGGGACCTTGATTGGGCAAATCTTGCTCATTGAGCCATTTCCCCCTCTTAGCAAGGTGTGCTCATTGGTTTTACAAGAAGAGAAAAGGAGAAACATTGGCAACACTGTTAATGTGGTTCAGCAATTGGATCCTGTTGCTATGTATGTGAATGGTAGTAAGTCATTTCAAGGTAATCAAGGTCATGCTGGTAATCAAGGTCATGCTCGGAATAATGGAGGTAAAGGAGGTAACTTCAAGAAGGAGAGACCAGTTTGTACTTACTGTGGCTTCACTGGTCACATAGTAGATGAGTGCTACAAACTTCATGGATACCCTCCAAGGTATAAGCCAAAAGGTGGAAATAAGGCTATGGCTAATCAAATCACAGGAAGTTTTGGTTTTGATGGTCTTCCCAATGTTCAACCTTGTGATGCTAATCACTTCAACATTGGTCTTCAGACTCCTTTTGGTGTTTCGCAGCCAAATTTTGGAGGTTTTCCTGGTGGTTTTGGTCTTCAGAATTGTCAACAGACCACTCAGCCTCAATGCCCAATTTCTCAGGTTCAATGTGAACAGCTCAATTTTCTAAAGGCTCATTCTGCATCTAGTTCAGGTTTTGGTACTCCAAATAGCATTGGTACTCAGACTACTTCACAGGTTGCTTCAGTGATGGCACCTACTCTTCCTCTTACTACAGCTAATTCATTTCCTACAGCTGCTTCAGCTTCATCATCTTCTTTCAATTTCTCAGGTAATCCCTTTTGGATTGCCCCTAATTTGTCTCATTCTATTTTTTCAGCCTAAGTCATTGATAGACATTGTTTTAAGTCTAATTCTTGGATTCTTGACACTGGGGCTACTGATCACATGGTGCACTCAGTATCACAATTAACCACAATCACTTCTATAGTCCATTCTTGTGTCTATTTGCCAAATGGGGAAAAGGTTGTAGTAACACACATTGGCACTGTGCAAATTTCTCCTACACTCACACTCACAGATGTATTGTGTGTTCCATCCTTTAATTTCAATCTCATTTCAATTAGCAAACTCACTCAGCATAAATTTTGTTGCCTTATATTTCTTGGTGATTGGTGTTTCATCCAAGACCTTGCTCAATGGAGCATGATTGGTCTGGGTAAGCAAAGCAATGGTCTATATTTGCTTCAAGCTTCTGTTCCTCCATCAAGATCAGCTGCTCTTGCCACTAATGTCAGTCACATTTCTTCTTCAAATTTGTGGCATTCTAGATTAGGACACCTTTCTTTGTCAAAACTTCAATTGTTGAAGCACTTTGTAGATATTGATGTTCAAAATAATGCTACTTGCTGTGATGTATGCCATTTTTCAAAGCAAAAGAGGCTTTCTTTTCCCTCCAGCTCTCATGTAACCACTAAGCCTTTTGAATTGATTCATTGTGACCTATGGGGTCCCTTTTTTGTTAATACCATTGATGGTTACAAATATTTTTTGACTATTGTGGATGATTTTTACTAGATGCACATGGGTTTACTTACTTAAACATAAATCTGAAACTCAATTTCTGTTTCTTAAATTTGCATCAATGGTTTCAACTCAATTTGATAGCAAGATCAAAACCATTCGAAGTGACAATGGTACTGAGTTTTTCTTGAAACAATTTTTTCATTCTAATGGCATTTTGCATCAACTTTCCTGTGTTGATACTCCTCAGCAGAATGGTATTGCTGAAAGAAAGCATCAACACATCCTCAATGTTGCAAGAGCTTTGAAATTTCAATCTCACATTCCTTTATGTTTTTGGGGTGACTGCATCTTGACTGCTGTTCATCTCATCAATAGAATTCCTTCTAAAGCATTAGGCAATAAGAGTCCCTATGAAATGCTTTTCAATTCTTCTCCATCTTATCACCATTTTAGGACTTTTGGCTGCTTGTGTTTCATTTCTACTTTATCTCACAATAGGCACAAGTTTGCACCTAGGGCCAGAAAATGTGTGTTTCTTGGTTATCCTCATGGCATTAAAGGCTACAAGGTTCTTGATATTGAGTCCAATTCAGTTTATATTTCCAGAGATATTATCTTTTATGAAACTATCTTTCCTTATGCTGAATGTTCTCAACCCTCTACTTCTTATTTGGATGATTTTGTTTTTCCTCATACCACCATAGATTCTGTTGAGTCTGTCCTTGTTCCTTGCTCTTCCTCCATTCCTCATTCCACTTCAATTCCTTTCCCTGACCCTAGTTCTGTTTCTGTGGAACCTGTTTCTACAGAACTTGCTTCTATTAATTCCATTGATTCTGATGTTCCTACTTCTTCCCAGTCTTGTGATCCTCCTCCTTGTCCTTCTGGTTCCATTGTTCCCCTTCGAAGGTCCACTAGGTCCCACAAGCCTCCTTCATACTAGTCTGATTACTCTTGTAACTTTGCCAATACCAAACCCAGTTCAGGTCTGCCTTATGCTCTTTCAGATCATTTGAGTTACTCACATCTTGGACCTACCTTTCATTCTTTTGTCATGACTGTTTCTTCCACTCCATCCGAGCCTGTCTCTTTTCAGCAGGCAGTGCAATTTCCTGAGTGGAGAGCTGCCATGGACAAAGAAATTGAAGCTTTAGAGGTGAATGATACTTGGACTTTAACCCCTTTGCCTCCTAGTAAGTCAGCCATTGGCTGTAAGTGGGTTTATAGAGTTAAGTACTTACCTGATGATACTATTGAGAGGTACAAAGCTAGGCTTGTAGCCAAGGGTTTCACTCAAAAGCATGGGCTGGACTACTCAGAAACTTTCTCTCCAGTTGCAAAATCAGTTTCAATTCGGATTGTTTTGTCATTGGCTACTTTGAAAAGGTGGTCTCTTCATCAAATGGATGTAAATAATGCCTTTCTTCATGGGGATTTGCTTGAGGATGTTTACATGTGTTTACCACCTGGCTTTCACAGCAAGAGGGAGAATCATTTGGTTTGTAAACTGAATAAGAGTCTCTATGGTCTCAAACAAGCATCTAGACAATGGTTTGAGAAGTTTTCCTCAACTATTCTACAAATGGGGTTTGTCCAATCCAAGTTTGACTACTCCTTGTTTACTCATACACAAGGAGCTTCATTCACAGTTTTATTGGTATATGTTGATGATATACTTTTGACAGGAAACGATGTTGCTTGTGTTAATAATTTGAAGAAAGTTCTTGATGATAAGTTTGGTTTGAAGGATCTAGGCTCATTGAGGTATTTTCTAGGATTGGAAGATGTTAGGACTGATGAAGGAATCAGTCTTAACTAAAGAAAATATGCTTTAGAAATCCTCAAGGACACTGGGTTTATTGGCAGCAAACCTGTTAAGTTTCCCATGGAACAAAACTTGTTGTCCAAATATGAAGGCAAGCTGTTGGAAGAACCAGGTCAGTATAGAACATTAATTGGACGACTTTTATACCTTACCTTGACAAGACCTGACTTGACTTATGCAATGCATAGGTTGAGTTAGTTTGTTTCACAGCCAAGGGAACCACACTTGCAGGCAGCTCACAGGTTGCTACAATTCATTAAAGGGTCACCAGGTAAAGGCATATTCTTCCCAAGCAACACAGAGTTGCATATCAAGGCCTTCTGTGATGCGAATTGGGCTGGATGTCCAGACACAAGAAGGTCCCTCACTGGTTATGCAGTATATATGGGGGATTCCTTAATTTCTTGGAGATCAAAGAAACAAGGAGTCGTGTCCAGATCCTCAACTGAAGTTGAGTATAGAGCTATGGCAAGTGTAGCTTGAAAAATTACTTGGGTTTTGCAATTGTTGAAGGACTTGAGGATTGAGCATTCAAGACTAGCTATGCTATTTTGTGATAACCAGGTTGCACTGTATATAGTAGCAAATCCGGTCTTTCATGAAAGAACCAAGCACATAGATGTTGACTGCCACTTAGTGAGAGATAAAAATTTGGAGGGAATGATTAAGACTTTCCATGTTGCTAAAAATTCACAAGTTGCAGACATCATCACAAAAGCTTTGGGTTTTTCATCTTTTGTGAGATTGACAGAGAAACTAGGATTGAAAGACATTTTTCAACCAAAGTTGTTAAAGGAGCAATTTGAGCAATTACAGATAGCTTCCTTAGTTCAAGTCACAGAGCCTAATACTCTGGACTTGAGCGGGAGTGTTGAAGACAGAAGCATTACAAACGACAGAAACAACAGCACTAAAAACAGCTGAAGAAAAGCAAGGCTGAAGAACAGAACGACAGAAGCAAGAGGAGACTTGAAATGGAGCGTTTTGATTAATGAAGTCACACAGGACACACGTGTGAAAGGAACACAGAGTTTAGATAGAAGGGAAGCCAACTGTCAAATTGTAATTGGTTGATTAGTTGAAAAACAATTAATTAGTTTAGCGCCTAGAGTAGTGCTCTGTTTTCTGGGATTGTATATAAGCAGCTTAGTTAGTAATTATATGTCAATTAATTCATTTGTACCATTCATTCAGTGAATGAGAATTTTAGTTTCTCTCTACTCTCTGTTATTTTACAGATTAGATTCTCATTGTGCCAAGTAAACCTTTTATTAAATATTTTGGTGAATTATATAATTACTTTACAATGTTGGGGTGGTTTCTAATTAAACTGTAAATTTTTAAAAATATTAATTAAGATCATGAAATTTTTAAATCATTTAAATTCATGCTCTCAATATTACTAAACTAACACATGCTATGACTAATAAGTTAGCATTTGTCATTGTTTCTAACAATACAGGTGGATTTAGGCTAATAAATTATTATAATATAAGTATATAACCAACTATATTTTGTTCTTAAGATTATTTTTCTGGTATAAACACGTGTTGGACATAATATTAATAATATTAATTGGACTATATTAGTTTAATTGGAACATTCAGTGATGGAATAGCCGGTTTACAAGTTACTTCTGAGGGTGGCAGGTCGACAAACAGGGTCAAGGACAAAATAATAGGTGGTGGACAAAAAATACACACAAATTACAATGAAATTATACTCCTAATTTCGCACTCTGTCATTTATTATTTCTTTACAATTGTTCAACTTACTATATTACAGGACTAGCATTATTATTATATTGTTAAGTGCATGTGCCTAATTAACATTATATATTATCATGATTCTCAAAAAAAAAAAAAATATATATATATATATATATTATCATGGCTTTTGAGCGGAGTTGTGGTGTGTCTTTGTGTTAAAACCCCTTTTCCTTTCCCTTGTGTGTGTGTTTGTTTCTAAAAAAAAAAACATTATATAGATATTTTTACATTAAATTTAAAAATGATACATTAATAAAATAAACTGAAACAGGCTAAAAAATTAAATTATAACCCATCATTAGAAGGTTCCACAAAATCTTCAGCAAGATGAATCGGTCAAGACCCCAGTTTCCTAGGATATGGGCCCCTGACAGTGTGAATATAAACTGTAAAGTAGGGAGTAATTAGGCCCAATTGAAAGGAGATTTATTAAATATTTTCTCTTACATGATAGTGGACTCTGGTGGATGAGACCCATTTATATATGAGACAGAAGGAGTATATTCTCAGAATACCCAATAATAACCTATTATTTTTCCAAATAAATGCATGTAAAGATGTGATAAACAACAAAAGAGGTCTCTTTACCCATCAAAAAAAAGAAAAAAAAGAGCAAGTTTCTTTGACTTGTGCAACTGCCATTTGGTGACATTCTAAGGATTGTTGAGGTCAGTTTTTGCCATTTTGTTTGAACTTTGTGGCCTTGTTTCTTTCTTAGTTGCTTTCAATAAAACCTTTCTTTTCAGCAAAATACATAGAGAACGAAAGATGTTTCTGGGGCCAGCCCTGCGGTAGGATACGTGATAGACCGGATCTCTACTTTTTAAATTTAAATCAATGGCCAACATAGCGAGGAGTTTGTTGACATCAAATCTATTAGTGTTTGTTGTCTGATATGCGAACAACTAAATGAGTTTGAAAGAACTTGGGAGGCAGTGGTGTGTTTGGATAGTAGGATTTGAGTATATGGATTTAAATTTAGGTGATTAAAATATAATATTTTGTTTGGATATTTTAAATCTTAAAATTCTTGAATTTGAAATAACTTTTTTTTTTTTTTTTTGAGATAAAAGATAGAGATATCATTAATATAATTGTATGCAAGTAAGTAAAGACCTTGGGATGTTTCAGGGGAGAGACAAATAAAGTGCAACATGCTGCAAATCTAACAAATAAAGTGCAACATAAGTTCCAATGCGGAGGGCAAAAGAACCAGCAGAAACACGCTGTACTTCAAGATAGATGTAGTGCCCGATACACCAATTGCATAAATCTGGATGTTTATCAAGAGTTCCTTTGTGCAGCCATAAGGTTCTAGTATTCATGCAGGAATCCAATAGCCCCATCCAGAATGGATTTGGGGTGGGCTTGAACTCTCTCAAAATAAACCTTATTATGTGCATTCCAAATCCCGCAGGATACCACTGCCCACTTCTCTAGTTCAAGTGTAGATAATCTTTGTACCAGCATTTGAAACAAGATGAAAAATCAGTGGCTTCATTCAAGCATTTTTGGATTTTTCCTGAACATAAAACCCACACATTTCTCGCAAAGGGGCACTCTCACAGCAAGTGTTATGCAGATTCAAGTTGCTAGCAACACAGCTCACAGTGAACATCCACCTTCACCCTTCTTCAGGGTAAACTTTCCCTAGTAGGCAGAATATTGGAGCAAGCTTGCTAGATAAAATTCCTAACCTTTAGGGGCACATTCAGCTTCCAGATTTTCCTCCAGTAAGTCCGAACCCTGCTAGCTATGGAATGTTCAATTTGAGTTTGTTCCTTCAACCTGATGGCCACTTGATATGTAGACTTGCCTAAGAAAGTTTAGGAGTTGTTTTTCTTTCTAAATCAATACATCCCAATTTCGATTACTTTGCAAAGCGATAGACAAAATTTCCATACGTTTCCTTTGTGCAAACAGGTTGAAAATTTTATCCCTATCCCATTGTAAAGTATTAGCATCTATCAGGTTCTTCACCATCAAGTTTTGTCATTGCTCTCCTAGGAAGATCGGCTTATGAGACAATCACATGTGGGTGGACACCTCAATGGATTGACCATCACCCACCCTCCACTGTGCCCCTTCATGGATTATGTCCCTTGCAGCTAGTATACTCAACCATGTGTAGGATGGGTTATTCCCCAATACAGCATCCATGAACAAACAATTAGGAAAGTATCTAGCCTTGTAGACCCAATAAAATAAGGAGTGGTTATTATGGATCCGCCTCCAAGCTTTGTTTTGCTAGCAAAGCTAAGTTAAAGGCTTGTATATCCCTAAACTGCATACCTCCTTTATCCTCTGGGTTGCACAACTTTTTCCAGTTTATCTAGTGAATTTTCTTCTCATCTTTTGTCTGACCCCACCAGTATTTTGCCAGTGTAGAATTAATGGTATCACATAAGGATTCTGAGATTTTGAAAATGCCTATAGAGTAAGTTGGTATGGCTTGAGCAATTGTTTTGATGAGAATCTCTCTACCTGCTTTTGAAATAAATTTTTCCTTCCAACCCATAACTCTTTTGATTATCCTTTCCTATAAATCTTTAAAAGTGTTAATCTTTGATTTACCACCAACCATAGGTAACCTAAGATAAGTCTCACAATCCTCTATAACCCTAGCCCCCAGTAGGCCTTGGATATTTGTTTCCAAAACCTATCTTGTATTCCGACTAAAAAATATGCAAGTCTTCTGTTTATTGATGGCCTAACCTGATGCTGCTTCATAATGCCCTAGAATCTCTAAAAGGCCAAAACCTTCTTCCACTGTAGATTAGCATAAAATAAAGTTGTCATCTGCAAATAAGAGGTGAGATATACAAACCCCATTTGTGCAAGATAAAATTCAATGTAACTGTCGTGACTCTTCTGCCTTTCTGATCAAAGAAGAGACCCTCTGCACACAATAGAAATAGGTATGGTGAGAGTGGACCGCCTTACTTTATACCTATGTATGGGGTGATGTATCCCTTTGGTTCACCATTTATAAGCACTGAATATGATGTAGTATGGACTGTTTCCATGGCTAAGCGCACCCATCAGTCATCAATTCCCAATTTGAGCATAATTTGCTGAAGAAATTCTCATTCTACATGGTCATAATTTGCTAATGTCCAGCTTAATTGCCACCTGCCCTTTCTTCCTCGTTCTTTTGTTCCTCATCTTGTGTAAAACTTCAAAAGTTATAGTGGTATTATCAACGATCAACCAGTTAGGGCAAAAGCACTTTGTGAGTCAAATATTACATTTGGTAGAATATCCATAAACCTTTAGAGTTTTAGAATATCCATATGACATACTTAAATATTTATGGATTTGAAATTAAGGTATTTCAATCTATCGCTTTAAAATTCAAATTTAAATTTTCAAAAACACAACTTAAAGGGTTCTTTTCAATGATTACTTGGAGTATGTTAGTGAGAGACTACACACATTTGGTGAAATATTTAAGTATTTGGCGAGTTCTAGATATCTTCATTAACATATAAAACAAAACAAAAAGAGAGAAAGACCAAATATAAAAAACACTCGTAGATAAAAGTTAAATAATATATAAATTCCACCATGTAATAGTATATAAAATATTAAATAAAGTAAACAAAAGAATGAACGAAATTCCTAAATCCTACCTGAAAAAAAATAATCATGGTAGGATTACATATGGACTTGGTACGACAGTGTAGGAAAAAAAAAATTCAAACAAAATATTTAAAGAAGTTTAAAAATGAATTTTAAAAAAACGAGAATATCTCTTTGAAAAACATGAAGACTAAAAACATAGTATTAAATAATTTTTTAAACAAATTGTCATATATTAATTTTCTATATATAGTGGATTCACACAAGATTTTTTTAGTCATTTTTATATAATATATATGACTAAATAAAATTTCATATAAAATTAAAACAAATAAAATAAATGAGTAATTAAAGCTTGAAACTATAGTTTATATTACATAAATTTTCTTTACTTTTGCTAACAAAATTCAAAACGAAGATATAAGTATAACAAAGCCCAAATTGATTGCAAAAATATGGGGACGAAATTGATAATAATCCTCAAATATAAAAGCCAAGATAATATTTTTGCCTATTTTTTAATGTATCCATGGCTTGGCTTGGGTCAGAGATTTCTCAATCCATGTTTCATGGATTTAAAAAATTTAAAAAAAAAAAAAAAAATGATCCACTTATGTGCCGGCTTTATAGAACAGACCACAAACCACTCACAAATTGTTGACTGATTTTTTATATTTTTGAGCAAAAATATTGTGGACTTCATGACAAGGGGTGGACCGATGTAAATTGACTATAAATTGTAATAAAATAAATAAAAAACCTCAAATTGACTATTGAAATATTAAGACCAAATTGACAAAAATTTCAAAATGTAAGATCTAAAATCTATGGTCCATGGAAAAAAATAAAAATAAAAATAAATTAGAAAACCAATCCACTTATGCGCCGGCTTTATAGAACAGAGCACCAGCCAGTCACAAATTGTGAACCTTATAATTTCTCCATATGTAGGGGTGGACCGATGTTCAAACTTTCTCATCTCAACGTCTATTTCTTTTCCTTCCATTTTGACCAACAGTTGGTGGATTTTGGTCTAGCATATTCTCTTCCTTCCGCCTCTCTTAACAAAAAATAAATAAAAAAACTCTGTTATGGCCAGCAAAGTGAGCAATGTTATCCTCTGTTTGTTATGTTTGCTACTCTTCGTGGGGCCATCTTCTTCCCTGCTAGAGACATTAGTGCAGATAAGGATGGGTTCGCAGGGAGAACTTACGACTGAAGGTTACGTCCTTGCAGATGATTACGTCTATAATCATCTCTTGCAGATGATTGCGCAAGAGATTCCTGAGTGCAGGAATACTACATTTCCATCAGAATATTTCCGTCAATATTATTTTGACCCGACCCTTACGAAGGATGGATTCAAGTTCAATGAAGGTGAGAACCTGACCATTATGGATTGCGAGGCCAAGTGCTTCAACAACTGTTCTTGTGTTGCCTATGCATCTACAACTCTAGATTTCCACACTGGCTGTCAGATTTGGAGCACACGGCCAAGTACTGCAACGAATTATTCTGCGGGCAACGATGTGTACAAAGTAATCCACTTACTCGAAGTCCAAGGTAAGACTAATTAATTCATGCTCGATTTATCAAATTTATGTATATAATTGGTGTATCACATGCACATATAAAAAGTAAGAACTTACGAAATGCATGAATTTGATGTGTTAAGATTGATTTACTGATTGCTTGATGTATATGTTAAAGTCTAAGGGTGTGTTTTGGTTTAGCTCTTTGATATTTTACCTTTTGAAAAGGTCAAGTGTGGTATGAAATTAATTAATTTTTTTAAAGAAAAAGCAGAGCTTAAAAAAAAAATGCTTTTTTGAAAAAATATATCTTTGTTTGACCAACCGTTGTGAAAATTGTAGTTAGACTTAGAGGCGTACCTTACTAAAAATGACATTATAAATATATATATATATATATAATGATTTCTTTTTATTTATTTATTTATTTTTGACTTCTTGTGAATAATAAATGATTCATTTAATTTTCCTTGAATTGGAAGATGCAAAAACTATTTTAAAATTTGATAATTTTGATTATATGAGTCTCTAAAAATTATAACTTTATTAAGACTTACCTTTCCTTTTGTAATTATCATACTCATCAACAGTAACTATTCTTTTTTATTTTGTACTATCCACAACATATTTACAATAATTTTATAACAAATCCTAAGTGAGAAGTTGTTATTTAAAAAAAATACAAGTTCAATTAAAATTTTACTACCAATGGTTTAAATCATTTATAAGATGTTTCATTATTTTTATTTTTATTTTAATAATCTACTGTAGATGTTTGTTTTAATATTAAAATTTGAGTCATACTTGTACCAATATGGTCGATACAGTACTGTACCGGCCGATACTGCCAGTATATTCTGTACCAGTACGTGCACCGGGACTGAAACGTCATTGTTTCGTATAGGTTTAAATACCAGGTGTACCGGCCTGTATAGAAATAAGCTTCTTCCATTTTTTTTTTTTTTAGTTTTGTAATTTTTGAATTTTTTGTAAGAGTTGAATGGTAACTTATTTGTATTAACTTATTAGTATTATTTGGTTTTTTTAGTATGCTAAAGTTTAAAGTCTAAAGCCATGATTTTTTTTTTTGAATTGAGGTAATGTTTTATAGTAACCTTTTATTTTTATTCTAATATATATACACACACATATATATATTTATAAATATATAAAAAAATAAAAAAAAAGTCGTAAATCCAAAACGGTATATCAGTATTGATTGGTACCAAATTATATTGTTCCACAGGTCAAATTAGTACAACATCTGGTACGAGATTGACTCCCTTGACTCGTACTCCTCATGCTTACACTATATGGCTCAAAATAAGTATTACAAATTATATAACAAATTTCTCTATGTAACTCATTATAAATAAGTTAAAATGATTTCCATATTATCTTTAGTTCATATATGATTTTTTATTAGGCCGTATGTTGCATGGATATCATATTAATGAGACTATATTTTGTAACATCGCATGATGGAATAGACGGCCAACGACGACTTACTTCTGACGGGAGTGACAACCAAGTCATGTGGACAAATAGGTGGTGGATATGGCTCATCGTGGCAATAGTGGGAATTATTATCACCTCGTCTTGCTGTTTATTCTTTAATGAAAGATTGATGAAGAAAGGTAATTCTAATTCATGCTCCTACTATAAATATTTTTGGGTATACTACTGATGATAAAAGTACCAGCAAATTTTCTAAGTTATAATTAATTTGCATATATGTTAATTAGAGGAGCGAATAAGGAAGGCACAAAAGATGCTCCTTCTAGAACTTGGAGGTAATGCAATACATTCAACTGTACATGACAAAGTGAAGCAACTAAATAATGATAGGCAAGGTAGTCATGATGTGCAAATCTTCAGCTTCGAAACCATTTCCGCTGCTACAAGTAATTTTTCAGCTGAAAATAAACTAGGACAGGGTGGTTTTGGAACAGTTTATAAGGTCTCTCTCTCTCTCTCTCTCTCTCACATATCAAAATTGAATGAGTTGAAATAAAAGTTAAATATTTATGGTCGATAGTGGAAATCTTATTCAGAAATGGTGAATTTAACATTTGACTATTATTCTAATCAAATCTACCACCTTAATCAATGCTCTCTCTTCATCTATTTAGTTTCCGGTACAAAATTTAAACCAAACCTAGCTTGCTAGGCTAAGCCAATTTATCAACTCAATAAATTAGCACTTGAGCTCAGCCGAAGGTAATCTTCACAGAAAATTAAATAATGAATGTGGAGACCAACTTAAGATGATGTGAGTAAAAATTGACTTGTTTAATATAATTTCAGGGCAAATTATCTGATGGGCAAGAAATAGCAATAAAGAGACTCTCGAAAAGTTCTGGACAGGGATTGGTAGAGTTCAAGAATGAAGCTATTCTTATTGCTAAACTCCAGCATACTAATCTTGTCAGACTTTTAGGGTTTTGCATTCAGCAAGAAGAAAAAATACTAATCTATGAGTACATGCCCAACAAAAGCTTAGACTTCTTCCTCTTTGGTAGGGACATATCTTCATTACTAAGAAAATTTTCTTATGTGGTGATATTCTTTTTTTTCTTTTTTATAAAGTCAATCAATACTTAGCATTTGCTTGCAATTATTTCCTATGAATTAGATTCTAGTAAAAAGTCTCTATTAAATTGGGAAAAGCGCTTCAACATCATAGAAGGCATTGCTCAAGGACTAGTTTATCTTCACAAATATTCAAGACTAAGAGTAATTCATCGAGACTTAAAAGCAAGCAACATTTTGCTTGATCAGGAGATGAATCCAAAAATTTCTGACTTTGGCATGGCTAGAATATTTGGGTTGAAAGGATCAGAAGAAAATACAAATAGAATTGTTGGAACATAGTAAGTATCCATTGCATTTCAAGTCAACATAATTTAATTTTATTCTATTTGTGAGTGTAAGTATATGTGCTTGTTCATATGCTAAAACTTATTGGTCAATTATTTTTTTCAGTGGTTATATGTCTCCAGAGTATGCCATGAATGGAGTTGTTTCAGTAAAAACCGACGTATTCAGCTATGGAATCCTACTATTAGAAATAATGAGCGGCAAGAAAAATAATAGTCGGTATCACTTTGATCATTCACTAAACCTTATAGGATATGTAAGTTTATCCCTTTAACTGTTATTAATTTGTAGATGGGATTTTTAACTTAATAGTTAACATTTTGTGTACAACTGGACTTGTATCAGGCATGGCAGTTATGGAATGAAGGTAAGGGTTTAGAACTAATAGACCCAATAATTCTAGAAGAGTCACGCCCTCCATCTGAAGTATTGAGATGCATTCATATTGGTCTTTTATGTGTACAAGACCAAGCAAAAGATAGACCTTCCATGCTAGAAGTTGTTTCTATGCTTTCAAATGAAGCTCTTCAACTTTGTCCTCCAAAACAACCGGCATTTTTTATCAACTCTGTTCAAGAAGAATCGTCAGAAGATTCTGAAATTAAGCTAGAAATCTATTCCATAAATAATGTCACAATTTCAGATATGGAAGCCAGATAAATACTAAAATACACTAGTTTTGTGAATGTAATATAAAATATACATGCCTGTTTGATAAAGCTATACCCTGTTGTGACTATACGTGCATGTAGATGTGTGTTTAATGGTTTATTAGGAACTTTAATAAGGGGCATGTGCCTAAACCTAATTAGTTTTATCTTTCTTCTTGCTATAAGCAACGAGAAGAATTATTGATTCGCGTGAGAAGTAGTAATTTTACAGGATTAGATTGCTTATGGTGTGTGTCACTAATATGTCTTATTATGTATCTATTAGTAGTGTACATTGTGATGAGTGATCACCCCATAATAAAATATGCACCCTCACATACAATATTATTATTATTATTATTTTGAGAATCCACTTTTATAACCACTTTGTGGGATGATGTTGCTTCACTAAGGGCACTAACATCTGAGGATGCATACGAGTCTCTATTATACCTTAAAAACATACTTTATTTATTTTACTATCTCATTTTACAACTTATTCAATATCTCAGTTTCTATTTTTACATACAACTTATTAAAATAATATAAACAAGACAAAATCACCATTTTAGTCCCTACATTTTGATAGCGGTCAATTTGATCCCTGCTATTTTTAACTTGCAATCAATTTTGTCCCTACTATTAATTCACTAACAGAAAATGCATATGTGACAAACGTTTTGCATTGTTGATGCACACATTGCTAAAATAATAATATAAAATCAAAGAATTAAATATTAAAAAATCCACGTATGCATTTTAATAAAAAAGAAGATTCCACATCAAACAAAAAATTCTGTAAAAATTAATTGAAAGAAACAAATATAGAAAATGATTTTTTTTTTAAATCCATAATTTCTTTTATTTTCTTTTTCTATTATTCTTGCGGATTCTTACCTCCCAAACACAAAGCAAGTTGAAAATCCCAACATTATGAAACCCTTTACCAAATTAAACACACAAATAGAACCTAGCAAACACCAATCACGAACAAACACTGAAAAGATCTCAACCTGCCCAAACCATGTCAATCCTTTCACCTCTCTAATGATTCCACTTCTAGTACGTACATGATATTATTATCCTTACCTATGGCTATGATGGCTAGCAAGTGAATGAGAACAAAAGAAACACAAAAATAAGAAATGGATGAGTGTGAATTTGATTAAGGAAATCCTGAACTCTGTGGACAAATTTGGGATAATTTTCTGATGATTTTATTCAAGAGTGCTTTACTGGTTTTTATACCAAAATTTACAATATAATCTTTAGAAGAATAAGGACTCAAATAAAAAATAAAGGACTCACAACAACTACTACTACTTAGCAAAAGACACTAAACCGCTTGATAATGTTAACATTGAAATAACAATTGGAGTTGAACTCAAACTCTAAACTAATTGAAGATGATATGATGATATCCCACAAGACCCACATCTGGGTCCTAATCCTTTGTCGTTTCGACACCCACCTGCGTTGCTCAATTGATTTGAGCAGACCCACCGCCATCAAGTCCAACACCACTACCTTGACCCATTGAGATTAAGATTCCCCATCAAGCCCAAGCTCCACCATGACCACTTTAATCTAAGAGATAGAGAGAGAGAGAGAGAAAGAGAGCTAGTCTATGAGAGAAGTCTCTGAGTGTGTTTGCTGGGAAATATATGCAAAGAGAAAGTATAGAAAAGAAAATTTAAGTGTTGACAATTGTGTGATTAGTGTTTGGTTTTAGATTTCTTTGTTTGCTTGGTATTGTGTTTGGTAATTGAAAAAATGCAAGAATACAAGGGTAAATAAAAGAAATTGAAGATTTTTTTTTTTTTTCAATTCACTTTATTTGTTTTCTTTCAATTAATTTTTTCAGAATTTTTTTGATTGATGTGGATTTTTATTTTTCATTAGAATGCTTATGTGGCTTTTTTAATGTTTGATTATTTGATTTTATATTATTATTTTAGCCACGTATGTGCTAACAATGCAAATCATTTGCCATGTATGCTTTTTTCATTAGTGAGTTAATGGTAGGGACTAAATTGATGGCAAGTTGAAAATAACAGGAACCAAATTGACTGTAACACCAAAATGTAGGGACCAAAATAGTTTTTTCACTTATAACCAATTTGATTCTCTCTCTCTCTCTCTCTCTCCTGTAAACCCATACAACCACCTTCCACCAAAACTCAACCACAAACACCAATTCTTCACCACTAAAATTACCCAAAAAAAATTTTCCACCACCAACCATTAGCACCACAGTCAATACCTATCCCAAAAATCAAACTGAAAGCTCAAAAATGTGTTAAAAATACAAGAGCTGTTCAGACCCCTAAATCAAAGTTAAACAGCTTGATTAATTTTACTTTAACTTATACTAAGTGCGGAATAGAGTAAATGCGAGCAGATAAAAAATGTAACTACTCTAAGCCATAATCATTAAAACAAAGCAGTAAAATGAAAGCTGAAAGAGTAGGGAAGAATAATGCAAACATAAGATAACACGCCGATGTGTTATCGAAGAGGAAACCGAAGTACTTGGCGTAAAACCTCTCTGCCGCCCTCCAAGCGGTAAATCAATCCACTAGACAATCAATTGGGATACACGAATAGCAAGAGATCCTCCAAGCCTAATCTACCCAATGCACCTAAGCCCTCCAAGTTCCTAGTCCAACAAGACTTCTCAGAACCGTGTCTTGTCTAGCTCTTCGGGTCCCGCAATACGCTCAATTGCATCTGCCAAAGCTTGGTTTCTACCAATGCTTCCCAGCAACACCAAAACCTCACTTGACACTTTGAAAGGGTGTGATAAGTGTTTGGGCTATCAACCTCTCAGGATATGGAAATAGAGAGGTAGGAGTTGAGGAAAATCCATAATGAATTATGTAGAGAATTGTGGGTATAACAATCTCTAACTCTCAAGGATAATGACTAGAGTTTTCTCTCAAAAGTACTTCTCAACATTTGTGGGTAATGTAGGTATATATAGTGTGGGTATAGAAAGTGTATATCAGAAATGACAGTTCAGCAAAACAGAATGTTTTGTGGCTATCTCACAAAAGGCCTTACTCGCGAGACACTCGTGAAAACCAACTGTCTTCATCCTGTCCTGACTCTTCATATTCCAGTCATGTGTAGGGCATATGCTTCACTTCGCGGGAAGCTTACTCGCGAGCTACTTGCGAAAACAGCTTTAATCTTCAATTGCCTTGAGTCTTCACACACTCTCTCTCACATACAACCCTTACAAATAAATCCCACATAAAATATAGGGTACATAAGATTGAACATAATTACAATCAAATTTGGCACGAAATTAAAGCCAACATTATCTAGTTGTAAATTACAACTAGTTAGCTATTCCATGATAAAACCCCTAAAACAAACTCTAGACTTAAACGTGAGTTTGGAAATAGTGGCAAAACTCACTCACACCTAATCTAGAAGTTGTGAAGCATTTGCATGTATATACCTGTAACCTGAAACACTCGCACACAAACAAAACTTTCATTAAGCTTATGACAAGTTGAATACATGGTACGTTTATAAGCAAGTAAAGTGCAATCAAGTTAATAAACACTATATAACGATTAAGCATATCTTGATCAAACAAGGTCAGTTATTAAAGAATGACTACAATGAACATTTAGCTAATAAATGCTCATCCGAACACGCAATGCAATAAAGACCAATCACAATGATCAATTGCATGTCCAACACATTACCAGTGCACAATATATGAAGTATTTGCATCTAGGATACAATATCCTACAAGGGTACAAGAGTGAGGTACTTAAGATAGTTTAGCAACATCTAAAAGTACAAAAATGCTACAAAGTAATGAAAGAAACACAAGAACTGAATATTAAACTGAAATTAAAACCAAAGTACTTAAGCTTTTAAAGGAAAGCAATAAAACTATCCAAGAGTTATAAACACTAATGAAGTTTAAACAGAACATAAAAATGCTAAACCGCCAACAATGAACTAATAAACCAATGACTATGCTTTGCTCCCCCTCAATTGTGCATACTCCCCCTCAAAATTTTCTCCCCTTTTTGACCAGAATGGCCAAAGGAGCTAGAACTCCTTAGACTCTGAATCAGATCCCTGCGCTGTCAACATATCCTCAATCTGAGAAGATAAAGTAATAATCTGACCCTGGATGTATGCAAACTGGTTCGCAGTGTGCTACACATGTTAGTCAAGCATGGTATACATCTTCTCTACCCTAGTAATGAGGCGATCAAGATGATCGGGTCCCTATGCTTGTGCTTGAGAGGATGGTTGAGCAGAACTTTTTGGTGCTGAGGTGAATCTGTCAATCTCCTCCTCAATATCTCCACCCTCTTCCTCAACATGATTCCTTGGTATTTGTGAGATGCCGGTCTTGGATCTAGTGATGTGAGCTTTGCTTCTGGTCACTGTGTTAGCACCAATGGGATAGACTCTTTGTACTGTGGTGAGACCACTCGGAAGTTTGAGCCTTGACTTTGCAATGAGGCCCATGATGAGAGTGGGGAATGGCATGATAGTTCTGGAGTTCCTTTTCTCAATGCTCTTGGTCAGAGATGGAAGATGTGTCCATAGATGTCAATCTCTTTGTGTGTGAAGAGATTATATAAGAAAATTGTCCTTGGAGCGAACAATGTCGTCAAGTTGGTGACCAGATACAAATTGTGGATCATGACATATGCTAGAGTCCTCATCTTCGGGTTGAATGGAATGGTTTTCATTGACTTCTTGTTTAGTGTACCACCAAGAAGTCTCACCATTGGCTCAAGAGAGTCCAATCAATCATCATACTGAATAGTAATCTGCTGAGAAGGTGGAAAAACTTCAAGGAATTCTTGGATTGATTCCCTTGTAATAACAAACTCCTTGTGTCTCACCTAGCAATTAATGTGGTCTCCATCCACAGTAGCATTTGAAAAGAACTCTTTGATGATTTCTGAGTACACATTTCCATTCGGATTCAGCAGCTTCGTCCATGTCATCCTCTTGAACACATCAGGAATGTAAGTGTCCTCAAGAGTCTCCATTCTAACAACTCTTTCCATAATAATTGTGGCTCGTTTGTAGCAATCATTATAAGCCATGTCTGCTTCAATGGACTTGAAGTTGTCAGAGTCCGTGCGAGGACACTTGGAGGATTTCTTGGAAGTAGAATGCTTGGTGGGAGACATCTGCACAAGGAAACACACAATAACAAAAACAAAAAAAATTGCAAAAACACAAAAACAGAACATAATCTATCAAGTTAGTCCAAAACATAAGCACAAAGACTTAAAATAGAACACAACAGAGTTAAAACAACATGCCTTAAAAGCTAAACCATATTAATAATAGAAAAATGCAAAAATATAGCAACTGTGCATGTGTGTGCATCTAGTGTGCATGAGGTGTGCCTAGGTGATGCATGGCAAGGCATGGTGAGGCACATATGGGGCAATATGTGTCAAACACACACCCAATGATTAAAACATGTTCAACAAGACCAATCATGGGTAATCCCAACAATTGGAACTCATTGGAGTCCAAACTAACAAAAAAAGGTCACTTAAGCATTTTATCAAACACATGGTATGCAACACTACACTACACATGTGGGCAATGCATGAACATATGAAAACAATCCTAAATACATGATCAAAATGCCACAAGGGCCCAACACAAATACAATCAAGACAAATGGGGCATAGCCCAATCAAGCTTTTGAAATTTTTTTGCCCAAAATCATAGTTCCCAACCCCTTTTTTGAAAATCCCAATTCAACAACCCTAAAACAAATTCTACATAATCTAGAATGAAAAGCTATAAAGAATGTTAAGAAACATACCTTTGAAGAGATTTTGCAAAGATTTGTACTTGAAATTGGAGGGTTTTAAGTGAAAATCAAATTTGGGTTGAGAGAGGTTCAAGTGAGGCAAAGGAGGGAACTTAAGAGTGTTTTAAAAAACTGTCACGTCAACCCTATAAAACTGAAAACACGCGTTTTTCATGGGTTAGATAGTCGCGAAATTACTTGCGAAAAACACCACTGAAGCACAAAAACTATCGCGGGAAGCTTTTAGTTGCGAAATAGTCGTGATACATTCACGAAAGTCTCTGTCTGAAATTTGTGTTTTCCAGTTTTTGCCTTAACCTCTTTTTGCGGGAAGTGCTTAGTCGCGAGCTTCTCGTGAAAAGGCCTCTGAACAAGTTTTTGAAGGCCAACACAAAAATGCATTTTGAACAAAAACTTAAAGCACGAAAGTATAAAATCACTTTCAAAAACATATAAAATACTCAAAAAAAAAAAATTGGGTTTGATCAGCAAGCAATTGAGCATACACATCACATTTGAGCATGTACAATCACACAAATGAAATAAGAATTAATTGAACAAAAACTTGTGTGTTGTGGGTGAGTATCAAATGTGGAATAGTCTTTAGACTAGAGTGAAGCTTCAATGATCAATTCAATCAAGTCATACACAACCAGTACTAAGTCAAGAGGTCTATCTCAATTATAAAAGTGAACGTATATGACCTCCCACAAGAAAATTATTACAAATATTAGAAGCTTTTCATTTGGCTTATTTACAAATCATAACATTTGATCATTTTGAACAATACATCTCATTGTGAGATCGGTGCTAGAAATTTTTGATATTTCAATATTGAAAATGAGCCTTTGGCTTTTTGAACACCATACATTTCAATGAAAAATCGCTTTCCCTTTTTTCTAATCAAATACTAATATATGCGACGGCTTTTGCAGCTCATTATCTCTTTTCATTTTGAGATTTACATTTGTTGAGCTCTTTAAGCAAAAACATAAAAATAAAGTGGGAAGAGATATAGGCACAAGTCTATGCAAGTGTCAAGACCATCAAAACTATTGACCAATCATTCATGACAAGCTTAAAGATCTATTTACAACAATCACACATAGTTTTCAAGATTTTTCCCACACTAATATATGTGCATACAAAACAAGCTAAGCTCACAAATGCACTATGCCATTAGTACGGAGGTACTAGGCTAAAGTCACATGTGATATACACAACACCAGTGATCAAACTTTTTGGAGATTTTTCAATTTTTTATGAGTTTTTCAATTTTTTTTTTCAACACTCAAAAACAAAACATGAAAAGTAAGATCAACAAAACAATAAGTACATAACAAAACTTGTAAAAGAAACATCCTATAAACTGGAAGCAATGACACAGGAGAAATACGTATGTCATGATGTATGAACCTATGACCCTAAACATTGGAAGAATTAATGCATGGACATAGGAAGTGATCATGCATAAGTACCCTTCTTCACCCACTCTTTACGAGTATTTTCGGTGAGAGCCTTAGATGGCGGGGTACGACCAATATAACTTTCAAATCTCGGAGTGAAGCTAGCAAGGCACAGTGATATGTTCTTCAATATCTCCATAATGTCTCCAATGAGATGTCCCTCACTACCTCCCTTAGCTTGTGCTCCCTTTGGCCTTCTCTTTGAAATTTCTTGGTCACACATAGAGTCAGCCTACTTGAGTGAATGAAGCTTGAAACAATTCGGCCTTGTATGCCCTTGTCTACAACAATGATGACACACATGCTTCACTTGAGGCCCCCTTTGATTTTTGGGTAATGACTTCCCTTTTTCCTTTGGTCTTCCACTAATGGTTCTTTTTACAGCAACAGGCGTCTCAATCTCAAGCTTCACTTCTTTGAATTTCACATCATTCTTGGCTGATAAAAACCTTACTTTCTTCTTGAGTTCGTTGCTAGAACTTCCTTCTCCAGTATAGCCCAAACTGGTCTTATCATGTGAAAATTTTTAAGAGGATAGCATGTTGTCAAGTTTCTTGGTGGAGATGCGCTCAACCTTGACATTAGCTTGAATAATTTCAAGTTCAAGAAACTTGATCTTAGAGTAAGCTTCATCCAATTCTCCCCTGAGTCCTTCTACTTCACACTTTGCTTCCTTAAGTTGCACAAGTATACACCTAAGTTCTTCTTCAACCTTTTTCACCTTTTTCATAGCAAGGTTCGCAACTTTGGCATATTTGCCACAATCTTCCAGTAGAGAATCATGCTTCTTGAAGTTTGTTCTCCCCTTCATTTTGGCATACATCTTCATCTTCCAATTCTTAAATTTCCTTATCCTTAGAAATATTACCAAGTTCATCAACCAAATTTCTCAAATCATCCTTTGAATCAATGGAGGCAATAGCCATAAAGGCCCTATAATTTCCTTCACTGTCACATTCTCCTTCTGTATCTGAGTTTGAGCTTTTAGAATCACTAAGAGTAGTGGCAAACACTTTACGCTTCCCTCTCAAATAGTTGGGACATTCCTTCTTGAGATGTCCATGACCGTTGCATTCGTAGCACACGATTCCTTGAGGGGATTAAGAGTCCTTCCTATCTCTCTTCTTAAACTCCTTCCTGTCACCTTTGGGGGGATGAAAACCTTCCTTTGCTGAACGACTTCCCACTGTTTTTCATCTTCAGAAATTTTCGAAAGTTCTTTACAAGGAATGCTACCTCCTTCACCACATCTTCTTCAGAGGAGTCATCCATTGTCTTGATGATGGTTTTAAGAGCAAGTGATTTGCTAGACTTGTGGGAAGGCAGTCCAAGTTCATATGTTTGGAGAGATCTAATGGGTTCTTGGATTTTGATCTCATCCAAATCTTTACTTTCTTCTATAGCCCTGACCTTCACACGGAAGCTCTCCGATAAGGACCTCAAAATCTTTTTCACCACCTTAGCATCCTCAATCTTCTCTCCGAGATTGAGCTTAGCAATTACGATTTCATTGAGCTTCCCATAAAATGAATCAAAAGACTCATTGTCACCTATCTTGAGCTCTTCGAATCTGGTGGTAAGTATCTGGAGCTTTGTGTCCTTAACTTTCTTGGTACCCTCATAGGTAGTCTCAAGAATCATCCAAGTTTCCTTAGCAGTCTCCACATGAGATATCCTGTGAAATTCATCAGTAGACACACCACAAAATATAGCATTAATAGCCTTACTGTTTGCATTAGCCAAAGTAAGAGCTGCCTTGTCCCATTCAGACTTGGGTGTCATGGGTTTGACATACCCATTCTTAACAAATTCCCATACTGACTCATCTATAGCAAATAGGAATGCCCTCATATGGACTTTCCAAAACACATAGTTGCTCCCATCAAAGAATGGTGGAGCATTGAGCGATTGTAATCAGTCCATCACAAAGGGGTCAAGGATCACACTCAGGTAATAAAACTATAACGAATGTACCCACTCTGATACCAATTGAAAGATCGAAAATGTGTTAAAAACACAAGAGCTATTCAGACCCCCAAATCAAAGTTATACGGCTTGATTGATTTTACTCTAATTTATACTAAGTGCATAATAGAGTAAATGTGAGTGGATAAACAATATAACTACTCTAAACCATAATCATTAAAACACAGTAGTAAAATGAAAGATAAAAGAGTAGGGAAGAAGAATGCAAACATAAGATAACATGCTGATGTGTTATCGAATAAGAAATCGAAGTACTTGGTGTAAAACCTCTCCGCCGCCCTCCAAGCGGTAAATCGATCCACTAGACAATCAATTGGGATACAAGAATAGTAAGAGACCCTCCAAGCCTAATCTACCCAATGCACCTAAGCCCTCTAAGCTCCTAGTCCAACAAGGGTTCTCGGAACCGTGTCTTGTCTAGCTCTCTGGATCCTGCAATACGCCCAATTGCATCTGCCAAAGCTTGGCTTTTTCTAATGCTTCCCAACAGCACCAAAACCTCACTTGACACTTTGAAAGGGTGTGATAAGTGTTTGGGCTATCAACCTCTCAAGGATATGGAAATGGAAAGGTAGGAGTTAAGGAAAATCCACAATGAATTGTGTAGAGAATTGTGGGTATAACAATCTCTAACTCTCAAGGATAGTGGCTAGGGTTTTCTCTCAGAAGCACTCCTCAACATCTGTGGGTAATGTGGGTATATATAGTATGGGTATAGAAAGTGTGTATCAGAAATGACAGTTCAACAAAACAGAATGTTTCGTGGGTATCTCACGGGAAGGCCTTGCCCGCGAGACACTCGCAAAAACCAGCTGTCTCCATCCTGTCCTGACTCTTCACATCCAGTCATATGCAGGGCACATGCTTCACTTCACGAGAAGCTTACTCGTGAGCTACTTGCGAAAACAGCTTTAGTCTTTAATTGCCTTGAGTCTTCACACTCTTTCTCTCACACACAACCCCTGCAAATAAATCCAACATAAAATACAGGGTACATAAGATTGAATATAATTACAATCAAATTTGGCACAGAATTAAAGCCAATGTAAACTAGTTGTAAATTAAAACTTTACACAAACCTCATAGCAAAAAAAAAACTCAACCTCAACAGCCACCATTCCTACAACACACTACCACCACCATCAATAACCACCAAAATGACAGAGAAAGAGAGAACCACCAAAACGACCCACCACTAAAACCCAGTAGCCAATCCCAACCCAGCCACTACCAAAACCTAACACCAAAACAACCATTACCGAAACCCACCCAAATAACCACCACCCCACTACCACACACATCCTAACAATCACCAACCAAAAAAAAAAAAAAAAAAAAAACTACTGATCCACCATGACAACAATCCCACTTGGAAAGCCATTGAAAGTTCCAAAAAGATCATAGAAAAAGGTGCATGCTAGACCACCGGAGATGGGACATTTATCAATATCTGGCAAGAACCATAAGTTCCTTGGATTCTAGAATTCAAGCCCAAACCTAAATCCAAGTAAGTTTTAACTGCCAAAACCCACTTATGGTTTCACAGCTCATCAACAATGACCTTCATACTTGGAAGGCTAACCTGATCCATGACACTTTTGATGATGCCTGTGCTCAAGCCATTCTCTCCATTCCACTCCCTGTCAGACAAGCTGATTTGGGTGCACAATTCTAAAGGAAACTTCTCAGTCAAATCAGCTTTATCCTCTATGATCCTACAAAGTAACGTCCCTAGCCCATCCTAGCTGCCTTGGAATAAACTTTGGAAGCGCAAAATGCCATAAAGAACCAAAATGTTGTTATGGTTCATTGGGGTTAATGCCCTTCCCACAAGAGAAAATATCCATAAAAAAATACCCATCTTAGACTCAAGCTACGTTCTCTGCAATCATGAACAATAATCACTTACTCATCTCTTTCTCTTCTGCCCTGTTGCTATGGCTATTTGGTTCGGTAGTTGCTGGGGGTTCAAAACAAACGAGCATGACATCAATTCCGATGAAGGTATTGTAGACACTCGATTTTACATCCATAATTTAGTTTTGGAAGATGACTAAAATCACCATTTCAAATACCCAAGAATCATAGTTGCATTACATGTATTAAATCATTAATTGCATATCATAAAAATAATCTTGAGATTCTAACGATCACGATGGTATGTCCAATACCAAATCAAATCGTCAGATTGAAAGATATTACAAGATCAAGTTTTCACGGTTTGCACGTATTCATTTGGGTGGAACTAATCACATGTGATTAATTGAAATTAATTTTGATTGATTAATAATTAAAATTAATTAAATGAATTTTTGTGATTAGTTAAGTATTTTTCTTAAAGTGAGATTTGTTGCATGGGATTAAAACAAATAAGCTGATAATATTTAAAGACTATAGATAATTAGGCTTTTCGGATAATTATATTTAAAACTAGTCGCTAACCCGTGCGATGCACGGAAAAGCTATTGGCTTTGCAAAAAATGAAGAAATATTTAACTTCTATATTTTTCCATAGTTTAGAAGTGTTGTCTAACATTGAACATTATTGAGTTGCAAGTGCATAGTTACCAAAACCTACAAAGTAATTTACAATTCTTAAATTAATAAAGAAAAACTTCCAATAGTTATATACACACACACACACTCAAAATTAATATAAATTGTAAATATATAAACAAAGGCCATGATATGAGGAAGACACACTGTAAAGAAAAAATTTCTCAATTGCAAAAAATCAAACAATTGAAAAGAAATATGGTTTGCAAATATAAATTTGTATTGATGAATAATGAGTATAATCTCTATTTCAATTCTTTTACAAAAGAATACTTATTGACTCAAACTTGACTCGAACAAGAAATCTTATTGACTTTAGTTCGAAGACGGATTGATCAGTCTTCACAATAAATTTCTAGCATTGAGCTTATTAGAGATTTATTGTCCTTCAAGTTCTTCAAGCCCTTCAAATGTTCTTCAAGTTCCTCAAAGATTCTTCAAGTTCTTCAAAGATTCTTGAGACAGAATTCCTCCAGAGCTTGGGCCTCTTGAAAACTTGGTGTTCAAAATAAGAAGGGATGTCCTCTATTTATAGTGGTTTCAAAGGATAAACTCCACTTTAAATTAATATGCTTGAAAAGATGTAGTGGACTCTTGATTGGCCCAAATTCTTCTTAGAGATAATTGTCTCTATTTATCTATTTTGATAATGATCATATTTTGTTAGAGATAATAATCAACAATGATAAATAATTATCTCTATTTAATTTACTTTAATAATGATAATTATCTATCAATTTTGAATATAAAATTTATCTTTATTTTATTTAATTATTTTAATAAAGATAATTATCCATAAATTTTGAATAGGAAATTTATCTTTATCTTGTGGGCCAATGACACGTGGCAAATTTTGATATGCCAATGTGATGTCAATTTGGATGACACATGTCATCATCTAATTTAATTAATTTAATGACATTAATTTAGAATTTGTCACTAAATTTTCATGTGGCATTTTATAATTGGCTTAAAATTTTGCCTCCTACACACACCAAGTTTCAAATTTAAGTAGCAATATGACTTTCTCATAGTAATAACAATATAGACAATTCAAAATATGAAACAATATCAAAACTATAATACCTAATTCCATTATCTTTTATGTTGAATCCAAACAAATAATTAATTGAAATTAATCCAAACAAATAATTAATCAACCAAAAATCATAGCTTTTAATAATAAAACAAAAAATCACATGAACATAAATAAAAAGCATTTAAGGAGAAGAATTAAGACCAATTTACTGATACGCAAATACCAAAAACCCCAAGACTTAAAACTTCAAAATTTATAGAATCCCAAATTCTACTTCAAAACCAAACCAAATTCAACTAATTTATATATAACATGCCAAATAAAAATTTATGACATAGGTTGCAGCTTTGATTTATCTCCAAAAAAAAATAGAGATGCTTTATCTGCCATGTACAATTAAAAAAAAAAATAATTAGTAGAAATTTTGTTAGGTTCTAAAGACTCAGGATTTTATGTATTTAGAACTCTAATGTGTATTGTTGGCAAACCATGATCAAAACAATGTGTTTAGAAGTGTTTTAGTCTTGCTCAAAGTTATGCATTTTATATAAAGTTGGAATCGAGCTAATGCAGAAAGCATTATGCATTTCGGCCTGGCTCGATCGATCGAAGCTTAGGCTCGATCGATCGAAGCTCGGGCAGAAAGTTTTTTTTTTTTTTTTTTTTTTTTTTGTAGATTTCCAACTCAGCCTTAGCTGTTTAAAACGTTTTAGGGTTTTCTAATTTGTCCTAAGTATAAAAGGCAAACCCTAGCCACGTTTTAGTGTTGCTCATATTGCGGTTTGTGTAAATCTCTTGTGAGATCTAGCGGAGCTTTCCTTTACACAAACTTAGGGTTTTCAAGGAGAAGATTTTATCTACACCTTGATGATCAACTCGGTTGCTACCATTGAAGTTTAAAGAAAACACAAGCGGGTGTGCTTGTATCTGGTGGTGAATCCAAGAAAGAAGGAGTTCGTGAATTCGGAGCTTATACGTGGTCGTGTCAGTAAGTTCTACTGGTTGGTAGCAATAAGAAGTCGAGCGTGGGGGCTTGTAAGTTTTATTGTATGAACTTCGATTCTTTCAAGATAGTGGATTCAAGTTTACCTTGAGCATAGCTAGGTCAAATCCTCCCTAGGTTTTTACCGGTTTGGTTTCCTGGGTAATCATATCTTGTATTATTTATTTTTCCACTGATGTGCATGATATGATCTTTGTGATTGTGATAACCTAGATTTGTTAAATTGGACTAAATAACAACTTGGCTAATTACTTAGGTTAAATCAATTGTGTTTTAAGGGGTCTAAAAACTATCAAGTGGTATCAAAGCAAGTTGCTCTCTTGTTGTTGATCTTTTGATCACTGAGCTGATCCTTGACCCCTGTTGTTATGGATTCTTGGAAATTCTTTTTGCTTATTCATCAACTTGCTTACTTTATGTATTTGTCACTTGTTGAGTTTGTTAAATCTTTCCTTGGGCGTCTTGGTCTTATCATATGTGGTAATAATTTTTTGTGTTCTACTGCCTTAACCGCCTTAAAGGCACATGATTCTTGTCTTTAGTATTTGGAGTGGTTGTTCCAGGCATATGATAGGAAACAAAGGATTATTCAAGTCCCTCTTTGAAGGAAAGATTGGGACAGTCACTTTTGGAGATGGAAGCAAATCTATAATCAGAGGCATTGGAACTGTGGACATCCTAGGGTTACCAGTCTTTGAAGATGTTTGGTATGTTGATGGACTGAAGGCAAATTTACTCAGCATCAGTCAGATTTGCGACAATGGACTGAATGTTCTCTTCACTAAGTATGAATGTGAGATACTTGATGGAGGAGGTAACTGTATGTGTGTTGGTGTAAAGACAGCGGACAACTATTATGGATTGACACCAAGCATAAGCAACAAGTGTTTTAGTGTAAAGATTGATCAAGTTGATTTGTGGCATCAACGGTTGGGGCATGCAAGTCATAAGCAATTAGAAAAGATTTCCAAATGTGATGCTGTTGTTGGTTTACCTAAGTTTGAGAGGATAGATAAGTGCATATGTGGACCATGTCAGATAGGTAAACAGATAAAGTCTAAACATCCGTCTATGGCTAGTGTTCAAACTTCAAGACCTTTGGAGTTATTGCACATTAATCTTATGGGTCCTGGTCGAGTTCAGAGTTTAGGAGGAAAGAAGTATATTCTAGTGGTTGTGGATGACTTTACCAGATATACTTGGGTTGTGCTTTGAAAGATAAAGCTGAGGCTCCTAAGAAGATGATACATCTGTGTAAGAAATTGTAGGTTGAAAAAGATACTGTGATAGCCAGGATCAGAAGTGACCATGGAAGAGAATTTGAGAATACCAAGTTGGCTACCTTCTGCAATGAACAAGGCACACATCAAGAGTTCTCTTCACCCAAGACACCACAACAAAATGGAATAGTTGAACGGAAAAATAGTGTCGTTCAGGAGATGGCACATGCCATGCTACACAATAAAAAATTGCCAAAATCCTTCTGGGGAGAAGCAGTTAACACTGCTTGTCATACACTCAACCGGGTGTATTTCAGACCCGATTCCAAGAAGACTCCTTATGAACTCTAGAGAGGAAAGAAGCCCGTCGTTAAGTATTTCAGAATATTTGGTAGTGATTGTTACATTCTACGTGATAGAGAGAACCTAGAGAAATTTGATGTAAAGAGTGACAAGGGATATTTTTTAGGGTACTCCTCTACTAGTAGAGCATATAGAGTGTATAATCTACGAACCAAAACTGTCATGGAATCATCTAATGTTGTGATCAATGATGAAGTATGTCCAGAAGCACATTCAGAAAGTACTACTCTGGTTCAAGATAAGCCTATGGAGGTTAATGACTCACTTCCTGTTGATTATGTTGGGAAACATAGTGATGAGGAGCTAATGGTGTTGAATGATGCAATTTCTGTGCCATCAAGTCTTGAATCATCCACTCCAGTTCATGTGACTCAACAGGCTCAACATGAGTTTAGTCCTTCATCAGAATAGAAAGGTACATCCACATCTCTAGTTAAAGGTCCCTCCTCTAGAGTAAGGCTTAATTATCCTTCCTCAAATATATTGGGAAATCTGAATGATAACATGAGATTAAGATCAAAAGTCTTAAGTGTAATTACACACTCATGCTATCTATCCCAATTTGAACCAAAAAAGGTAGATGAGGAACTTTAAGATGCTGATTAGGTAAACTCCATGCATGAAGAACTTCATCAATTTGTTTGGAATGATGTGTGGGAATTAGTTCCTAGACCAAAGGGTGTAAATGTAATTGGAACTAAATGGATCTTTAAGAGCAAGTCAGATGAACATGGCATTATTATCAGAAATAAATTAAGACTTGTTGCTCAAGGCTACACACAAGTGGAGGGGATTAACTTTGATGAGACCTTTGCACCGGTAGCAAGATTGGAATCCATTAGGATACTGTTGGCTATAGCTAGTCATCTGAACTTCAAACTATATCAAATGGATGTCAAAAGTGCTTTCTTGAATGGAATGCTGCAAGAAGAAGTATATGTTGAACAACCAAAAGGCTTTGTTGAGCCTCATTGGCCAGATGATGTGTATAAATTGAAGAGAGCTCTGTATGGTTTGAAACAAGATCCACGGGTTTGGTATGATAGATTGACTGCATATCTCACTGAGCATGGCTTCAAAAGGGGATTTGCAGACACTGCTCTCTTCATAAGAAAGGATAAGAACAGTTTTGTTGTAGCTCAAATTTATATTGATGATATTGTTTTTGGTGCTACTAATGACTCTCTTGCTCATTCTTTTGCAGATGAAATGAAGGCGATGTTTGAAATGAGTATGGTTGGTGACACTACAACAAAATGTATTTTTAGTGACAAAAAAATTCCTCACTAAAAGTCCATTTTTTCGTCACTAAGGACCATTAGTGACGAAATTGGACTTTCAGTGACGAAACTCATTTCGTCACTATAGCCCCATCACTAAAAGTTCTGGTGACGAAAAATTTCGTCAGTAAAAGTCCGATTTGATTTAAAAAAAAAAAAAAAAAACTTTTAGTGACAAAAACGTTTCGTCACTAAATGTTTTCCTCACTAAAAACACTATTTAGTGACAAAAATATTTCGTCACTAAAAACACTTTAGTTTACTAAATCATATTTAGTGATGAATAATTTCATCACTAAAACTACGTTCGGGTATATATAGTAACGAAAAAATTTGTCACTAAAACTATTTTTAAGAAAATCCAGACACATATAGTGACGAAAATTTTCGTCACTAAAACCATTTCTTACAAAATTTTGCTATATTTAGTGACGAAATTTTCATCACTAAAACAATTTTTTGTTGCTATATTTGTGATGAAAAAATTTGTCACTAAAACTTATTTTTTGTTTTTATTTTTTTCATGGCTTTGATATTAACCTATAACCTGTCATTACATTATTAAAACCTCACATTTGAATAACTCATTTATTTCAACAACACATTTATAAAAAAATATGCATACATTCAACAAGTAAAAAATAAAACAAGTATCTAATTCAAACTCCTTCCATACAATAATTGTTTGCAATACATACAATAAATCTACCTAAACCCTATTTTAGAACTAACGGAAGATGTCCTCATATGTCTTCAAGTAATGCTAAAAGTAAATCTCCTAAAAGTCACCAATAAGAAATCTGCACAAATATAAAAAAAAAATACTTCGTTAAAATCGTAAAGTAAAAATATTAACTATGTTATAAGAAACATTTCTAACAATGTATTAAGAGTAACCACACCAATAAATTAAAATCATAACTCCTAATGTATAAGTTGTAGAAAGCAAATAAAGTAATAACCAAAAAGTGTTTTAACTTGAAGTTGAACCACCCCCATAAGTAAGAGCATCATCATAACCCTTACTCCTCAAAAAGTTAAGAATATTCTTTTAGACCACACCATGCAAGACACCCGCTTGCTTCAATACAACAACCCACTACAAAACTAATCACAAATATCACAAGTATAATGCTTACAAGTATTGAAATCAAATAAAATACTATTCATCACATCTAATCAACAATACTCATTCACGTTTGCAAGAAATGAAAAACACTCTCAATATGTATTTACTATTCATCACATCTAATCAACAATACTCATTCACATTTACAAGAAATAAAAAACACTCCCAATATATATTTAAACCACCTTATAACACCATGCAAGCCACCCACTTGCTCCAACACAACCCACCACAAAACCAATTTCCAACATCACAAGTATATATAGAGATTTATAAGTTTTTAACTAGAATTTACTTACTTTGCTCAAACTAAGTTTACAACTTTCAGAAAAAAATCCAAAGTTAACTTGTATTCTTCACCTTGTTCCACACAATTTCTTCAGCCACAAAAGAGAAAGAGAGCTGGAGATAAAAGAAAGATAACTTTTAGTGAACAGTTAAGTAGACCCAAATTTAAAATACATATTCTTTATTCTTTTTCCCATTTCTAAATAGTGGTATATCTTAGAATTCAATATTCAAAAGATTGAAACCCCACTTTGTGGTATCAAGTCCCCACATTTCACTTCATTCATATTGCTAGTAACCAGACCCAATCATACCTCAAAAATATTTCACTTCGTTCATTTCACTTCGTACATAATAAATAATAAGTAGATAATTGACATAAAGTCATTAGAATTAGGTAACAAAGTTTACACCTTCACTTGTACACTACATATATCTAACACTGGTATGAATGTGGAAACCAAACCAATGATCAAAGAGATAATGAAAAATATGTGCTCAAAACAATGATCAAAGAGATTCAAAGAAGCATTGGTGACTATCCTAATCGATCATCAATGTGAAAAGTATGTGATGGGGATTTCCTTATTGGTTGGTTATGGATTTTAATGGTTTAAAAATATTGAGATCACATTATCATATGCTCACTAAGGACCTGGATTTGAAACAGCTACAGTGATAGCCCAATTTGACTGAATGGAAGATAAATACAAAGTTATGCTCAAAGAAGTTCCTCACAGCATTTAAAACACCTTCTTTAGCAAATTTCAATAATTCCAACTCTCTTTTATTCTCTGACAAATCCATACAACAAACAAAGACCAGTCATAGAAAAAGGTATGTAATGTGGTTGATTTCCATCGAATAAATCTGCAATCAGAATCAATTTCCACCTAATAGACATAAACTCGCCAACCAACCATGCCCATTTTGCAATGATCACCATCCACCCATCAACAACCACGAATTTCCAGAACAGAACCAACCCATATATAAAAATCAAAACCCAAATCTCCAAAATGCTTTAAAACAATCAATACTCGTTTAACCAATCCAAAATCAAAATGATTTAAAACCCATATATACCTGTTTTCTTCTAGCAAGATTCTTGAACTCTTAAATCTGCAAAACCATCCATTATCCATACAAATGAAAACCCAGTCCTTTAACATAGTTCAAGTCTATTATAGTTCAAAAATAATTGAAAATCAGTTATCATAGCAGGAAATCAAGAACTTCAACATTCACAAAACATACATAAAACTTAAAGCAAAAGTTGAGAGAGATTGTCTGACCTTGAAGGCTTGGAGTGAAACTCATAAATCTTTACACTGAAAAACTAGAGTCTCAAAGTCAAAGATGCTGAAACTAAGATTGAATGTTGAGCATTTCATTTCAAAAAATATTGAATGTTGAAACTATAAAAGAAAGGTTTAACTTTTTAAGTCAGAATATTTGAAAAAGAAAAATCACCGTTGCGAACAACTGGCGAGCTAAACCGTCGCGAACAACTGACAAGTTGAATCGTCACGAACGGCCAGTGAGCTTTACGACGAGCTGAACCATCGCGAATGGCCAGCGAGCTTCGTGACGAGTTGAACCATCGTGAACGGTCGCGAACCATCGCGAACCGTCGCGAGCTGAAGTGAGGATCGGTGAGGATCTGCAACGGTAAGCCGAGGATCTACGACGGTGAGGCTGGGTTTGGCGATGGTGCGACTGGGTTTTGCAACAGTGAGGTGCGAACAGCTGATGAGTTGAACCATCGCAAACGGCTAGCGAGCTTCGCGACTAGCTGAACCGTCACGAACGGCCGGTGAGCTTCGCGACGAGCTGAACTGTCGTGAACCATCGCGAACCATCGTGAGCTGAAGCGAGGATCGGCAAGGATCTACGACGGATAGGCAAGGATCTGTGACGGTAAGCCAAGGATCTGCGACGATTTGGCAACGGAAGCTAGGTTTGGCGACGGTGCGGCTGGGTTTGGTGACGGTGAGGCTGGGTTGCAACAGTGAGGCGAGGATCGGTGACGGTGAGGCGAGGAATGGCGACGGTGAGACAAGGATAGGCGACGGTGAGGTTGGGTTTGCGACAGTGAGGTTGGGTTTGCGACGGTGAGGCTGGGTATGCGACGGTGAGAAGTGGTTTAAGTTTGTTTACTATTTGGAAATATAGGGAGCAAAGTTTTTTGTGAGAATCAGGTGAGTGAGGGAAGTTTAACAAAATAAAAAGGGGCTGAATTACATTTTTAGTGTAAAACTTATTGTGACGACTTATATTTCGTCACCATTGGCTACCTAATTTTCGTCGTTGATAATGATACCCATTTTTGTGATTTTGTTTTTAGTGACGACTTATTTTCGTCACTATTTGTGACTTTCAGTGACGAAATGCATTTCTTCATTAATAGTATTTTTATCATCACCTTTAGTGACGAAAGTTTTCGTCACAAAAAACTTAAACTTTTAGTGACGAAATAATTCATCACTATAGATGAATTTAGTTTGGCACCTACATTTTCATTTGGCGCCTTTAGTTCAACTCAACATTTAGTGACGAAATTTATTTTTCGTCACTAAATGTTACTAATTTTTTTATATTTAGTGACGAAATATAAATTTCGTCACTAAATGGTACTTTTTAGTGACGAAAAAATTTTCCTCACTAAAATTTGTCACTGAAAATACATTTTATTGTAGTGTGAACTAACTTATATCTTGGGATTACAGGTGAAGCAAATGGACTCAGGGATCATCATCAACCAAGCAAAATATGCAAAGAATCTAGTCAAGAGATTTGGACTGGACAATGCTGCACATGCCAGAACACCAATGGCCGCCAATGCAAAATTAACAAATGATCCGTCAGGTGAGTCTGTTGATGTTACATTATACAAAAGTATGATTGGATGTCTTTTATACTTGACTGCTAGTCAGCCTGATATTGCATTTAGTGTTGGTGTTTGTTCTAGATTTCATTCTAATCCTAAAGTTTCACACTTAAATGCTGTCAAAGGAATAATTAAATATGTTGTTGGAACTTGTGATTATGGATTATTTTATAGTAAAGAGTCTAATCTGTCTCTTGCTGGTTTCTCTAATTCTGATTAGGTCGGTAATGCTGATGATAGAAAAAGCACCACTGGTGGGTGTTTTTATGTTGGAGCTAATCTCGTTGCTTGGATGAGTAAAAAGCAAAATTCTGTATCCTTATCTACTGCCGAGGCAGAATATATTGCTGCTGGAAGTTGTTGCTCACAACTTCTTTCGATGAAAAAGGTTTTAACTGATTATGGGATATCCTAAGATACCATGGTTGTTTACTGTGATAACTCTAGTGCTATTGACATATCTAAGAACCCTGTTCAATATTTTAAGACTAAGCACATAGAGATTAGGTATCAATTCATTAGGGATCTTGTTGAAAGAAAGATTGTGTGTCTTGAGTATATTCCTACCGAACATCAGAATGCCGATATTTTCACCAAACCTCTTGATAGAAGTAAGTTTGAGACACTTCGTCAAGTAATTGGTGTGATTCTGTGTCCCTGATTTGTCTTGGCCTTTTTGGTCCTTGTGCTTCATTGCTCTACCCTTTGTGACCATGGTTCTTTGGTTTTGTTTTTTTTTTTTTTTTTTTTTTCTAGGTTTTGCATTGCATAACATTCATGCATTTCATTCTAGGTGTTTTTTTTGTACTATTCTTCTTGGTTTTTGAGAACAAGGTTGGTCAATTTATTTTCACATAACATGTCGTTTGTACCTTGATTAGCCTTGATGAGCTTACTTCTTTGCACTTTACTAGTTGAAGCTTTGTAGTGTATGTTGGGTGTGAAAGATGTTTATGGTCTATGATTACTCTGTCTTAATCTTAAAGTCACATGTATTTGACTATCGGACTTGAACTTTTAGAGAAAGGCATAAATAACCATCTCACCACTGTTCACTAGCCAATCATGAACACCTTAGTGCATATCACAAGATTTCGTGCTCGAGAAAGTGTAGCACATGCATAAAAAGAACATAAGGTGAAGCCTCGGTTTAAATTGCTTAATATTTAAAATTGGTGTGTACTATTAGGCTTGATGCCAAAATCACACGACTTAAAATTGGTGTGTATATTATGAGGCATAAATTCAAGAAACTTACATGATTGCAAGCTTATGTTCTAGGAGATGTGGGAGTTATATGATATAACTCTTAAGGTGTTAGTCTCTTTTAAAATTCTTTGTGATAAATTTTGTAGACTTTGTGATTAATTGCTATTCACATATCACCTCACATGTATCTCAAGCTTTTGCTAGTTGCACACACTACACAAGTTACTCTTTGCTAAACTTTGTACAAGTTATTGTGTGTGTTTATGGTCTGACCAACCAAGTTTTGCAAATACTTTGAATTTTGTGCAAAATCAATTTGATGCTTGAAAATTTATGGAGAATGCAAGAAATTTTGATTTTGGAAATTTTGGGCTTAAAGTCTTGTTTTTGAAAATCACATCATCACATACTCATGCATTTTGATTCTTCAACTTCAATGCCTTGAGTTGCTCCTGAATTTTTTTCAAAAACTGTGTTTTTTCCTCAAATTTAGTGAGCCTCTGCCCATTTCGATCGATCCATTCTATTTTTCGATCGATCGAAATTTTTTTAAATTGTTTTTGTTAAGTCTCTGTCTGTTTCAATCGATCGAGGCTGTTTTTCGATCGATCGAAACTCGTGAATCAAGTTTTTTTAAAACTCAGATTGGACTATTTCAAGCTTTATCAAACTTTCCTCTCTCTCTCTCTCCAACTTGGCAAGGCTCCACTAAGGATTTTTTGTCATCTTCGACCAAATTTTTTGCAAGGTTTTTGTCTCCCAAGGCCGGTAAGACCCTTATGCCATTCCTTTTGCATTTATTTTCTTGTTTTCATGCATAAACTCATGCATTTTAAGGGAATTTTCGGAACTTTACACTAATGGGTTTTTTTGTTGAATCAATCCTCTTTTTCTGAAATTGATCATTGGGTTCTGCTCCTATATTGTTATATTCATGATATATGTTGGTTAATTTGATCAATTTGGGGCTTTGTGAAAAATTGAAAATTCTAGGGTTTGTAATTAACCCGAATTGGGGATTTTGTTCAAATTGGGCTAAATTGATGAAATTGGCTTGTTCAATTGATGTAATTGGTCATTATTTTATGAAATCTATCTTGTATGATGATCAATTAGTCAATATCTTTCAAATTGATCAAGTGGTTTTTCAACATTTTGGGGTTTTTGTGTTAAAAACTCTATGCTCAAGCCAATTTTGTGGATTTGAACTTATTTGAACTTAATTGCACTGCATTAGGACATGCATCATGCCATTTAAATTGTTTGTGCTTCATATAGTTTTTGTTCTATATGTTTTTTGTCCTGTGCTAACTTGCAGTCTGCCCTTGGTATTTTTTTTTTTTTTTTTTTTTTTGTGTTTTTGTTCCTTTGCTTTGTTTTTGGTCCTTATCCTAGCACCATGCCTAGGAAAACTAGAGCCCATAGGACCCCTTCCATTTCCTCTGAGTCTCCCTCTAGGAGTGAGGTGTTTAGGAATGATAAGAGCAAAGAGGCCTTTGAGACTTTGAACAGTAAGCGTAAGATTTGGGCTGAGCGTGCTGTGATTTTAGATGAGATTGATTTAGCCATTAGGGCCAACTTTGAGTCTAGAGGTTGGTTGCCTCTCTTAGAGATAGATCATCCACCCCCGACCACCCTGATTAGAAAGTTCTTCCCGAACCTCTCTTGCCACGTCTATGATTCCAACACCCTTGTTAGGAGTTAGATACGAGGTGTTGAGTTCACCATTACCCCTCGAGTAGTGGTTGAGGCTCTTGGGGTTCCGGTTGTTCAGGAGCCTGACTATTCCTATGATGAGTCTTCTTCCTTAGATGTAGTCATGTCTTACATCACTAGATCATCTATCCAGTGGTGTTCTGATCCTCGGATCACGTCCGCTGAGCTTACAGAGACTGCCTATCTTTTCTTTAGGATAGCGTGTCATTCGTTGTGGCCTATTTCTCATTTCCACACCATCCCTCTAAAGCGATGTGTGTTTTTGTATGTGTTCGTTTTTTGTGCGTCTATCAGTTTCCCTCATCTGTTCCTTCGTTCTTTGAACGAGGTTCATAGGAGTTCTGTCGTAGGGCATGCGCTTATTCATCCTATTTTCATTCATAGGATTTTGCTCTTTTTGGGTCTAGATGGTTTCCCTTCTGGTGAGCCTGCTCATGTCGTTGCTCCCATAGGTGCCACCTTTCTTCAACAGAGGGCTGCTCACTTGAGAGTTGCTCCTTCGCGTTCTAGAGGTGCGTCATCTAGTGTTGTCCCCCCTCCTCCCTCTTCTACAGGTGCTGATGATGCTGAGACGTCTGGTGCTGCTGGTGCTGGTGCTGATGTTCCTCCACTGACTACTTCGAATGATTCAGACATTCGACGTATGTTGGATCATGTCTTGACCGTTCAGGCAGCTCATGGACATATTTTGGTGGACGTGCTCGATGAGGTCCGTGCCTTGCGTGCAGAGTTGGCACAATTTAGACCACCTCCCTTTTGATGATAGATTTTGTTTGCCCTTTGGCATTCCGTCACAAAAAGGGGGAGTACATTGTAGACTTTTTTTTTTTTTTTTTTTTCCCAGGGGGAGAGTATTTTGTTGGTTGGAGCTTGTGAGGTTTAGATTGTATCTAGGTGCTTCACATTGTATTTTATCTTTTTAGCTCTTGCCCTGTTTTTGATGGGATACTCATGTTAGGGGGAGTATTATTTTTTGTTACCTTATATTGTTTCTTGTTTCAAACTGCTTATTGATTTAGATTTATATTTATGAGTTATTCATTGACATATGTCTCTATTGTGTGTTATTTGAAATCAAGAATTTAATTTGTTTACTTTTATTTTTTCCACACATGCGGTTATGCATTTTGTTTAGTGTTTCAGAAAATATACAGGTTGATTCAATTGAGTTGCTGTCTACACTTGCAACTGATGGATAGTAGTTAGGATTGAATTTGTTTTATGAGCATTATTTGTGTAAAGGGCTTTTATTTTGTAAACTTTGAGCTTCTAGTTGTGTTTTGTCACGGATTGCCAAAGGGGGAGTTTGTTAGGTTCTAAAGACTTAGGATTTTATGTATTTAGAACTCTAATGTGTATTGTTGGCAAACCATGATCAAAGACAATGTGTTTAGAAGTGTTTTAGTCTTGCTCAAAGTTGTGCATTTTATGTAAAGTTGGAATCGAGCTAATGCAAAAAGCATTATGCATTTCGGCCTGGCTCAATCGATCGAAGCTTAGGCTCGATCGATCGAAGCTCGAGTAGAATGTTTTTTTTTTTTTTTTTTCTGCAGATTTCCAACTCAGCCCTAGTTGTTTAAAACATTTTAGGGTTTTCTAATTTGTCCTAAGTATAAAAGGCAAACCCTAGCCACGTTTTAGTGTTGCTCATATTGCAGTTTGTGTAAATCTCTTGTGAGATCTAGAGGAGCTTTCCTTTACACAAACTTAGGGTTTTCAAGGAGAAGATTTTATCTACACCTTGATGATCAACTCGGTTGCTGCCATTGAAGCTTAAAGAAAACACAAGCGGGTGTGCTTGTATGTGGTGGTGAATCCAAGAAAGAAGGAGTCCGTGGATTCGGAGCTTGGACGTGGTCGTGTCAGTAAGTTCTACTGGTTGGTAGCAATAAGAAGTCGAGCATGGGGGCTTGTAAGTCTTATTGTATGAACTTCGATTCTTTCAAGATAGTGGATTCAAGTTTACCTTGAGAATAGCTAGGTCAAATCCTCCCCAGGTTTTTACCGGTTTGGTTTCTTGGGTGATCATATCTTGTGTTATTTATTTTTCCGCTTCTGTGCATAATATAATCTTTGTGATTGTGATAACCTAGATTTGTTAAATTGGACTAAGTAACAACTTGGCTAATTACCTAGGTTAAATCAATTGTGTTTTAAGGGATCTAAAAACTATCAAATTTCAACCCAAAAACCAAACCCACGAAAACAACATCAATATAAATATGGAGATTAACCCAAATACTCAAAAGAAAATCAATTCTTAACATAATAAAAGAATTAGATAGAAAGAAAATCTCAAGCACATATGAAAGCAAATAAAAAACTCAACATAAAAGCTAAAAATTCATTAATAACAATATAAACAAATATCCACATTTTTTGAATTGAAATTTTATTAATAATAACAATATAAACAAATTCAACATAAAATTCATTAATCAAAGAAGAAAGTTGAATCAGATTGCTTGCATTTTTATTTTTATTTTTATTTACGTTAGTCTCTGTTTTATTTTATTTTTAAATCCTAAAGTGAAGTTAAGTTTAGGGTTTTAAGGTGGTAATTGCTAAGATTTTGAGGAGAGAAAAGAAACTCCTAGCAGGAGTCTCTTTTTTTTTTTTTTTTTTTTTTTAATCCTAAGTTTTTTTTTGGTTGTGTGAGTCTCCCTTTTTTCTTTTTCTTTTTTTGAATCCTAAAGTGAAGTTAAGTTTAGGGGTTTGAGGTGGTAATTGTTAGGACTTTGAGAAGGGGAGAGATATTCCTAACAGGAGTCTCTCTCTCTTTCTCTCTTTTTCTTAATCTAACATAAGTCTTTTTTTTTTTCAATGTGAGTCTTTTTTTTTTTTATATAAATTATCAACGTTTGAGTTTGAGTTTAAGTTGGACTTAATAGAGAGATAAAGTTTTAATCATTGTTAAGTTTTTTTTTTTTAAGAATGAATACGTGTAAGCTTTATTACTCAATGGATGAAATATCCGACATAACAAAAGACATTATGTCTAGAGGAAAAGACTCCATCCAGACTACAATGGGAAAAGAAAGCCTTGCTCTTTGGGCTAAGGCATGGGCAACGGAGTTGCCTTGTCTACCCACATGAGAGAAGGAACAGCTCTGAAAAGAGCTTACATAAGACATTGTGTCTTTTAGAATATGACCAACAGAGGAATGCTGCATTTCTCCATGTCTTAGTGCCTTTATCACCAACTTAGAATCTCCCTCGAATGACAATTGTTGAAAACCACATTCACAGGCAAAGAGGGCTGCCCTTCTTGCAGCTAACATTTCTAAGGCCACAACAGATTGTGGTTTCTGAATTTTTTCTAAAAGTGCCACCATAAGTTCTCCCTTACACTTTTTGATAACAACACCAATCCCCGCTTCCTCCGATTCATTGAACATAGCCCCATCAAAATTTGTTTTGTATGAATTCAGTGGAGGAGGCTTCCATTTCTTGCAAACACTGTTCTGTGACCATGGCTATCTAAATTCCAGGTTCTTCAAATTTTTGATATAGTTCTTGGCTTAAGAAGCAATTTTTCCAGCGGCATCGAGGGTTCCTGCAAACGTGACTTATTCCTATGTTGCCAAATTGACCAAGCCATGACAGCAAAAAGGGCCAAGGTCTGAGGCTTCTCCCTTATTTTGTCGACCAGGTCCTTGAAAGAGAGAGCTGCTGCTGTTGTCCTATCCACCTAGCCAAAATCTTCAGACCAAATATGCTTTATTTTTACACAACCCCAGAGAGCGTGAATCATATCCTCAGGTGTTGATGAGCGTAAGTGGCACACCGGGTTTTGCAGAATTTTCCTGTTTACAAGATTGGCTTTTGTAGGGAGAGAGTTAGAAACAGATCTCCAAAGGAAATATTTAATTTTACCTGGTACTTTCAGCTTCTAAATCCCACGCTAGAAAGTTTTTTGTGCTACTGCTTCTTAAGGGAGGATCGGGTTCTGCAGGTCCTCTTCACAGAGAGCTTTGTAACTGGATTTAACCGAGTACACACCTGAATTTTCCTTTGGCCAGATCAGAATATCAGGTTGTGGGACAGAACACAAAGGTATGGACTTAATTTGCTGAGCTTCTAAGGGATAAAAACATAAGTCTATTAGGTGCACATTCCACCAACCCGTGTGTGGATCAATTAGAGCATCCACAGTTGCTTCCGATGAGAGAAAAGAGGGAGGAGAGCTGACCTTCCCCCCTACTGTGCCTAAATAGCCAAGAATCACCATATATGCGTGTAGATTTTCCATCCCCCACCCTCCATCTTGCTTCCTTGGCGATGAGTTTCCTAGACCACAAAATACTCTTCTAAGCAAAAGAACCCGATGATGAGTTTGCTTCAAAGATAGAGCCATTTGGGAAATACTTGGCCCTTAAAAACTCTGTAAAATAGTGATTCTTTATCTTGTATTAGTCTCCAAACCTATTTCGCCAACATAGCTTCATTGAATTTACAAAGATCTCTAAACCCCAATCCACCCTCATCTTTTGGCTTGCACATTGAGTCCCATTTTGTCCAATGGATTTTTCTCCTTTCCCCCATCTGTCCCCACCAAAATTTCCTTATGAGCATTTCAATGTCCTAACAAAGGCTAACCGGTAGTCTGAAGCAACTCATGGCAAATGTTGGAATTGCTTGCACCATTGCCATCAACAAAACTTCCTTCCCTGCTTGTGACAACAATTTCTCCTTCCATCCTTGCAACTTACTCCAAACTCTATCCTTGATATAGTTTAAACTTGCTCGTTTGTTTTTTCCCACCACCGCAGGTAAACCCAAATAGGATTCATACTCCCTTATTTCTGGTACACCAAGGAGATTTTTTTATAGATAGCTTGGAACAATCTGGAACATTTTTGCTAAAAAATAGAGTTGTCTTTTTCGTGTTGAGTTTTTGGCCCGAAGCTTTTTCATAAGTCTCCATAATGGTTTTAATGGTTTGAACATCGCCCAAACTAGCTCAACAAAAGAGGAGACTGTTGTCTGCAAAAAATAGATGAGAAATTTTTGGCCCATTTTTACAAAGTGAAACACCTTGGATATTCCCTTCGGTTACCACTTGTGGGATCAACCCATTTAAACCCTCTAAACAAAGAAAAAATAGGTACGGCGAGAGGGGATCGCCTTGCCTAATCCCCCTTGTTGGAACAATGTGTCCTTATGGTTCACTGTTTATTAAGATGGAGTATGTGACTGATCTAATGCATTCCAAAATCCAGCCCACCCATGTACGGTTGAAACCCATCTTCAGCATGATTTTTTCTAAGAAAACTCATTCAACTCTATCATAAGCCTTGCTCATATCCAATAAGTTGAATTAGATTACTTGCATTTCTATTTATTTTTTATTCTTTTTACGTTAGTCTCTGTTTTTTCTTTTTCTTTTTCTTTTTTTAATCCTAAGGTGAAGTTAAGTTTAGGATTTTAAGGTGGTAATTGCTAAGGTTCTGAGGAGGGAAAAGAGACTCCTAACAGGAGTCCCTCTCTTTCTTGCTTTTTCTTAATCCTAACTTCTTCTTTTTTTTGGTTACGTGAGTCTCTCTTTCCTTTTTATCTTTTTTTTTTTTTTTTTTTTGAATCCAAGAGTGAAGTTAAAGTTTAGGGTTTTGAGGTGGTAATTCTTAGGACTTTGAGGAGGGGAGAGAGTCCTAACAGGAGTCTCTCTCTCTCTCTCTCTCTTTCTCTCTTTTTCTTAATCTAACGTGAGTGTTTTTTTTTTTTTTTTTTTCCAATGTGAGTCTCTCTCTCTTTTTTTTTTTTTTTCTTTTTTTTTGAGTCCTATTTTCAATGTGAGTATCTTTTTTTCTTTGTATTTTTTTTTTTAAGTCCTATCAGAATTTTTGTTTTTATATAGATTATCAATGTTTGAGTTTGAGTTTAAGTTGAATTTATTAGAGAGATAAAGTTTCATCCCTTATTAAGTTTTGATTAAACAAAAATAAATTTGTTTAAAAAAAATTATAATGATGAAGTTGAGTTTAAGTTGGACATGTTAGAGAGATAGAGTTTCACTCCTTGTTAAGTTTGGACTAAACAAAAATAATTTTATTTAAATATTGTACTGACGTGAAAAATTGTGAGAACTTGAGAGGTTTCGGTTATATATATAAATAATTATTTTAAAAATCCTAATTATCAGTTTGGGATGAGATTTATCATGAAAATAACTCTAAAATTCTTCCAGATATAGTTTTAGACTTGGAAAATGCTTCAAAAACGTGCTAATCCAGTAGCACATTTCAGATTCACGTTCCAAGGAACTTTTGGCATAGTATAACTCAAAATTTGGACTAGGCTATTTCTGGTAAAGTTGTAGAGAATTGAATTTCCCTTCAGCTGTCAAAATATAAGCTTAATCAAAATTTTGAGTAAAACGATATGATGAAAATATGGAAACTTGTTCTGATCTGAAAAATCAGCTTTCTCTTATCCAAATCTCATTTTCCTTAGGATTTTCCTCATACGTTTTTTTGCTTATTTTTTAAGCTGATTGGACTTAATTTTTAAGCAAAACTAACTTATTTTCTAAGCAACTAACACCTCTATAAATAGGGGAGGCTTCCCAACATTCAAGACCCCTTTTCTGATTTCTCTCTCCCCTTACGTTAGAAAAGTTCTGGAAGCTTTGCTTTAGGAATTTCTTTTCTGTTAAGAGGCCTCACTTAAATCTTTATAAATTCATTCTCTCTGATCTCTAGGATAGTTCTCTGCTAGTGGATTACATTCATGTAGTAATGATTCTAACCTTACTTCCATAACATGATTTATTTTAATTCCAAGAACATGCTTTCATCTATGCTTTATTTTCATGAATGTGATGTTTTTTTTTTGTAACCATGTTTGTCATCTATTATTACATGTTCTCTTTTACTTTCAAAAATTTTCACATGATTAGTTGACGAACATGCCTAGATCTAGGGTTGAATCTTTTCTTAAGATTTTAGATTTACAATTTTTCTCTATGTTTTTCAAAAATAAAATTAGATTTGCAAATTTTCTCCATGTTTTTCAAAACAAAAGTCAGATCTGCATTTTTCTCTTTGTTTCATTTTCAAACCGAAACCAGATCTGTATTTTATTTATAAAAATCTGGTCTGTATTTTCTTTATAAAAATCTGGTCTGTTTTTTAAGTAAAAAAACTAGATCTGCATTTTTGATAAAAAAAAAAAAAAAAAAATTGGTGTTTTCAAAATAAAAATCTGTTTTTCTCTCACATTTAAAGAATTCAAATCAGATCTGATTTTTTATTAAAAATTCATTCTTTTTCTTTCCCAAAAAACTCGGATCTAAAATTTTCACCAAGCATTTTTCATCAAATCTTTTTTTACATAAATAAAATTGCGGATCTAAGGTTCTTGAATAGAAGTTTAACTCTAGGTCTAGGTTTTGACATGGCATTTGTTGCATATCATTTCATGCTTTGAATATGGATATTTAATGGTCATTTAAAGTCTAGAAGACCAGATTCTGTCTGGACAAGGTGGATGCCTAACACCTTCCCATCCTGTAACCTAGCCACCGAACCTTAGAATTTTAGGTTGGTAGGACTAGCTAGTGCTTTATTTTATTTTGGTAGATTGTATCTAGGACCAAAGTCTTGTATTTCTTTTACATAGATTGTATCTAGCACGACGAAATTGTATTTATATAATCAATTAATGAAATTTGAGGTATTTTGGACATGTGAATTTGTGTTGTATTTTTTCTTATTATTTAAAAAAAAAATAAATAAGTGGCAACTCCACATATAATCTTGAAAAGGGAAGGTGCCAGTGCCTAAACCCTTTTTTGAGAGCGCCCAAATTTTCCGGTCTCTCACAAGTATATGCAAACTTAATTTAGAACCTCTCTACAAATGAGCATGATATCACTATTTCACTCTCTACAAATGTTGATAGGATTGTAGAGATTGAAAGATAGAAAATGTTCATAATATAAGGTGAAGAATTAAGTAGATAACTTTTGATTAAACATGAAATTATGTTAGATTAGCAAAGAGGTTGACATAAAATAATAAGGCATGTGAAGATCTCATTTAATCATCTCAAGTAAGTTTACTCAAAGCATAAGGTAACACCTACTCCTTCTTTGTTTACATTATACATCAAAAAATTTTAAAGAGTGCTAAAATGCTATGTTTTATGGAGTCTGTTCCTCTAGATTTATTTTTTGTAATTGGAGCCGATATACTAGCTACTTAATAACATGCTTGATGTCTTTTTCCTTAAAAAAAAAAAATAAAATAAAAAATAAAAAAACACTCTCCTCAATATGGACTTATTACAAGAGTATTAAAATAATTTCTATTTAATTTACTCTAGGAGAAACTTGATAATAGCTTCATTTTGCATATTTATATCATTATCAGAAAGCATTATCATGCATATTTTGAGTTAATTCATGCATTTTATAGTTAATTTTGAAATAATGTTAAATAATCAATTTTGTGTCTAATTGAATTTTAATGCTTGAATTTGTTTTAAAAAGTGGATTTGTGCAAAGAAGAAAGCTAACGGACTTTAATTTTACAAGGGCCATGATGAAGTCAAAGAAGGACAACCCAATTAAATTCAAGTCCAATTGGAGCAAGGAATCAAAGGAAATTTGTACCTAATCCAAGTCCAATTCGGATTAGGATTCCAGCTTGCAGTCCAGTTAGTATTTGGAGCATAACTTTCGGTTCAAATGTCCAATCAAGATAATTCAAGTTGGGCTGGAAAGCTAACTTAAAGGGCTACGAATTTTTAGTTTACCAAAAGTCCGAATTCTGAAGTTAAATGAGCCAAAAACGTTGGTTAATTGAAGACTAAAAACCTGGGATTTTCTCAATGGGAATTCAACTCGTAATAGGATTCTTTGACCTATTTAAAGGCTCTTTAGGGAAAAATTCAGAAGGAAGCTGCCATAGAACAAAATTCTTAAAGTTTCTTTATAGTTTTTATAGTTTTATTTGTGTTATGGCTTGCTAGAAGCCTTGCTAAGGTAAGGAATGAAACCCAACCGTTTATTGGTATGTTCTTAACAATTATTTATTGGTTTTAATGCTTATGTTTTTATGTTTTTTTATTGTTTTACTCATCTAGAAAAGTGTTTAGTTCTGTATAATCCTTTAATTTATCATAGACTCTTGGCAAGTTAAATGCTTAGTATTTCCTGCGAACTAATTCACTAGTTTTGTTTTGCCTAAAATCAATCAATTGCATGAAACTGCCTTAGACAATTAATTCTTAAGTTTTTATTGTTAAATCATCCGACTAAGATCATCATTCGTATGAATTTTAGCTGAGTTATAAAATAATTATTGTTAAGACTAATAATAGATGTTTTGTGTGTGGATCCCAAAACCTTAGTGCCTTAATATATTGTTATTTTCTCTCAATTTAAATTATCTTTACTAAACTATCAAAAATCTCTTTAGTTAAGCTTTATCATTTTAGTTTTATTCTCTTCTGGTTTGCTAATCAATTCCCTTTTCCTTGTGGAGTCGACCTCGAACTTTCCGAATTATTATTTCGCGACAATCCTACACTTGGGAGCATTATTTAAGTCGCAGCAAAACTTTCAACTTTTAAGAGGTTTAACAATCATTAAGATAATTTTGATAATGTTAGTAAAATATACAATTTATACTTTCATTTATTATTAAGTTTGTTATCAAATATTAAACTTTATTACTAATAGTTTACTAGGAATAAAACTTTATGTTCTAAGTTCTAAAAAATTTTAAATTATACTTCATTTAAAATTTTATTACCAAATGTTTCAAGTTATTTAAAATAAATTTAATATTTATTTAGATTATAAATCATATAACTTTATGTTTTAATATGTATAATTTATATACTACACACCCTGTATGCACAAAGTGACTCAAAACATGTATGTATTACATGTTTCAAAATTAATTAGTTTTTATCGTGTGGCTCTAAAATTATTAATATAGTTTCAACATATACATAACTTTTAATTAAGTGCATCACATAGGAATAATACTAGCTTTTAAAATAAAATAAAAGAATGTATGTGGTCATGGATCTATTATTGATCTCAATTCAATTGAAATTAAGTTTTTTTTTTTTTTTTTTTTGAGAATACTAAGTATTTTTAACGCACACACATAAGGAGAGGAGAGAATGTTTTTTAAAAAAACTTACATTGGTGTATATGCAAAAGGACCTAACTCTTGGATACACAGCACAAGTTTTAAACCTCTTTAACTCACTTTCATTTTCCAATATGGGATTAACCCACTAATTTTTCTTTTGAGAATACTAAGTATTTTTAACACACACACGAGAAGATGGGAAAAAGTTTTTTAAAGAAACTTACAGTAATGTATATCCAATTGAAATTAAGGTAATCCTGAGTTGAGTTGCTATTACGTTAAATCAAACAAAAATAATAAATATATACGTCAATACTAACGTATATATTGCAAGTTGCATGAGTTATAATTTAGTGGTGTAGTCCCCCCAGTAGCCACGAGTGCCGAAACCTTAAGTGTCATGGACAACCAAGGATGTTAATCTCGTACCGTACCGGCCGGTATGGCCGGAATATTTCGCACCGGCGCCTGAAACGGTACAGAAATGTGTTTGTTTCGTACCGGTTTAAATACCGGCTATACCGGGTCGTTCCGGTCATACCAGGAAGCAAACCGGATTTCGGCCGAAAACTTCATACCGGACCGAAATAACAAACAAAAAAATTTTAGATCTAATAATCTCTCTCCTTTCTCAGTAACTTACTAACTTGCTCTTACTCTTGGGTCATTGCCGTCATTAACACGGTGCCGTTGTCGCCACCACATTGCCTGTAGCAACCCATTTGGCGATCTTCTCTTCAGCTTCTGCTGCTGCTGCTGCTGCTGCTTCTTCTTCTTCTTTGTCTGCTCAGAGGCTTATACAGACGTTCTTCATCTTATTCTGCCTTTTATGTTTCCTTTCATTTTAATCTTTTAACTTTTTGTTGTTTTGTGTGCTTGATAAGTGACAAGCCACTTACAACTCACGTGAACATCAGTCAAAAATTCAAACTCTACCTTTTTTTTTTTTTTTTTAATATAACATTATAACTATTTATGTGTGCTCTGCCACACATCATAACACTACAAGTACAATGATCAAGACTACTCATTAGAGGTTTATTTTAGTATTTTAATACATCAATATCAATTTATTTTATTTTATTTATAAGTATCAATATCAATTCTATTATAAATATTATATTATATATATATAGATATTTTTTTTTTTTGCCAAGAATACTTTATATTATATATTACTAGTATAATGAATTAACATTTTAGCTAGAGCTTAAATTAATAAATAAGATATGAGTTGATAATTTTAAATATTATAAACAAATTATATGGGCCTTTACTAATGGATATACAACTAATATATATATATATTAAATATAAAAAATAGCGATAAACCCGAAATGGTACACCGGTAGTGACCGGTATCCGAAATATACCGTACCGGTGGCCAAACCGGTACGGCCTCCGGTACGGTATTGACATCCTTGTGGACAACTCCTTCTTCAGATTTTTTTAAAATCAACTTTGATGGAGCCAAGAAGAAAACAAATCTGGGATAGAAGTTATCATTCGCAACTCTTAGGGACTCACGATTGCCTCTTTATCTCAACAGCTACCACACGCTTTTCAAGTTCAGGATATAGAAGCTATGGTTGTAGGTCAGGCTCTTGAGTTTGGTGCAGAGATTAGGGTTAAGCGAGCTGTGTTGGAAGGTGATTCCGAGGTGATCATGAAAGCATTGGTGGAGGATGGGGTACTCAGCCTCTCTAAACCCTCTTATTCAAGATGCTAAGATTTTTACTAGGTCTTCTTCTTAATTTTTTTTACTCTCATACAAGTAGAGAAAGTAATAAACTTGCCCATTGTTTGGTTAGGAATTCTCTTACTATTTTAGATCGTGCTGTATGGATGGAGAATGTTCCACCACAATTTTATATTCTATATTTCAAGCTGATGTAGCCAGTTTTCATTAATAAGGTTTCCAATTTTTCCTCAAAAAGAAAAAGAAAAAGAAATATTATATACAAATTTTATGAAGTATCATTAGAATTAAACATCAATGATTATGACGTTCATATTTTAAAAATAAATAAATTATATAATTATTAATTTTGATTGTACTCTTTTTAAAGAGTTTCTTCTCAATTGGACAGTTCAGAGTTACGTGCTATGAGGGCTGAAGAGTGAAGACCTATCCTTCTTTCATGGAACATCGTATTGACTCTAGAGTATGGAAATAAATAAACTTCCAATGGTCCACTTTATTCCAGCCACCCGAAGAAATTTGGAACCATTGACATATTTGGCAAGATGAGTTGACTCAAGGCCACACTAGTGGGTAAAAGTTTCTCCCTAAAGTAATTTGAAGATAAATCTTTCAAATTCTTCATATATTTTTTATTGGATGTGAATTTTGAAAATCTAACCGTTGAATTGCATATTCTTAATATATCCTTCATGCTTGCAAAATTTCAAAAAAATCAATAACTATATATTTAATCAAGTGTTTAAATTTCAAGTTTTGTGATATAAAATTATGCATAAAATATAAGTTTATTGATTGAATAATAAATGATATTTGATTTGAATAAAATTTGATATACATATTAAAAACATAAAGAATATATAACTCAATAGTTTAATTTTTAAATTTCACATCTAATAAAAAGGTAAGTATAGAGAGAGCTTGAAAAGTTTCTATTCAAACTAGAGAAAAATCTTGTCCCACTAATGGGTCTACACGCTTAGTTACAGGGGTATGAATAAGAGCATCCACAGTAGTGGAGTTAAATTTTTAGCAATTTAGTTCCACCAAAAGTTAATTTATCTATTTTACCTACACACATGCTACAGCAGTTGATTTATTTTAGCTTTTAACACAATAAAATAATATAATCATCACAATAAAATAATATTTCTATTACAATAAAATAATATATCACCACCACCACCACCACACAGCACAAACATCCTCCACCACCACCACCACCAGCAATCCACAGCAGAGGAAAAAAAAAAAAAAAAAAAAAACCTAAATCCTCAATCCAGACCAAACAAAATCATCAACCGGAGACAAACCCAGCACAAATCAGAGACAAACCCACGCGTCGATGCTGCCCACGCTGTCAACATCCTCGCCAATGCTTTGGTTTCCAATTACGCTACATTGGAAAGTGACGGTGAGAGAGGAGAGTGACGGTGAGTTTGTCAGCGGCTTGGGAAGGCTGGGTCGGGCCGGAGGCGGTGAATGAGGGAGATTGAGAGTGTGCCGGTGAGAGAGGAGCGACGGTGAGTGATTTGGGGCCTTGGGACGGCTGGGTCGGGAGTGGTGGCGGGAGGATGAGAGCTTGAGAGAGTTTTGGTAGAGTGAGAGGGACGGTTGGGTTGAGAGAGGATGAGAGCTTGAGTGATTTGGGAGAGGAGGCTAAGTGATTTGGGAGAGAGAGAGGCATACAGTGAGAGTGATTTGAGAGAGTGATAAGAGCTGAGTGATTTGGGAGAGAGACAGACGCACGGAGTTAGAGAGAGAAAGATATAATTTTTTAATGGGAGTGAGACAGAGACACGGAATAATTTTTTTTTTTTTTTTTTTTTTTTTTTTTTTGCTCTCATGAACAGTGCACATCTATTTTTAGATGTGCACTGTAGCAATGGAGCTAAAATTTTTAAATTTAGCTCCACTGCTGTAGCAACGTTTTTGGGTCTGTGGAACTAAATTTTAGCATTATACCTATATAGCACCACTGCTACGAGTGCTCTAACACTTTTACTTGGTTCGCACAAAACCTTCCGACCTTATGGCACTTGCATAGGAGCTTGGTCCTCCATATTTTCACTTAAAACATGAATTGATCCTTTCCTCTACGTAACAGCAGCTTACCGTAAAAGACTTTTTTTTTAATGACCAGCAAAGCACAGAAATTTACAGGGGCTGAAGACCTGTCAATCATTGATGAAACGCTGTATTGACTATGGACTATGGACTCTGGAACATGGAACTTTATTACTGTATACAGTATACGTTCAACATTATACTCCGTTCCATTTTTTCTTTCACAATGTCAAAAAGTATCCTGTGGAGGGGCCCCCGTGTGAGAAAGTAGGGAGCGCGGTAGGCCCAATTAAACATTTTCCCATGTAAAATGCATGTGATGGACATTACCACAAAACGACAATAGAGGATTCTAGGCCCACCCCATGTGAGGAAGGATAAGTGATAGACCTTATGGACACTACTTTTTGAGTCAATGGCCGACGTAGCAGCAAGGACCTTATGGACATCTAGTACAGTTTGCCGTCTGATATGTGTTTGAAGCCTTGAGGGGTTCTTTTCAATAGTCTCCACACATTCGGATAATAATAAATATTTAAGTATTTGACTAGTTCTAAATATTTTCATTAATAAAAACAAAGGGAGAAAAAGACCCAAATAAACGAAAATACTCATTTATAAATTCTACAATGTGAATATATAAAATGTTGAATAAAGTAAACAAAATAATGAACAAAATTTTAAAATCTTACCCTAAAAAAAAATCACGGCAGGATTACACATTGACTTTTTATGACAGTGTAGGACAATGTTTTTTTAACCCAAATAATTTAAAGAAGTTTTGAAGAGTTATAAAAGAAAACCATAATATCTCTTTGAAAATCATGAAGTCTAAAATTATATTAAACAAATTGTATAAACAAACTGTCATATATTAATTTTTTTAATATAAAGTAGAATTACGCAAGATGTTTTAGTTATTTTTATATAATATATATGACTAAATAAAATTTGAAAAAAAAATTGAAACCAATAAAATAAATGAGTAGTTGAAGCTTCAAACTATTGTTTATATTACATATATAAACTTTAATTCATTACTTTTCTTAACGAAGTTAAAATGTAATATATATATATATATATATATTTATATAAGTTGAGTCAACAATAAGGTTAAATCGTTTGCAACACAAATTTCACTAATTTTTTTATCAATTTAGATTAATTTAATTGGAGAACAGAAATTTTCATTGTTCTTTGCCCTGTCAAAGATATTTTATATCTCTATAGTTGGTACAGGTATCATGTTTAAGAGCTCATATTATCATTCAATATTGATCCCAACCATGAACCATTCACAAAGGGATAAATTGATTGTTAAAGTATCTATTATCTATTATAAGAGGTTAATCATGCAATATTCCATTATGCATTTTATCATGTGAAGGAAAAAAATGATTGGTTAATTGGAGAGGAAAAAAAAAAAAAAAAAAAAAAAGAAGGAGAGAATGATTTCATATAGTTAAAATAAAATAAAACAATATATGTGGGGGTTGATCAATTATTGATCTAGATTCGACTGAAATTAAAGTTTTTATGAGTTGAGTTCTTATTATGTTAAGCACAAAATAAAAAACAAAA